>PVJS01008209.1:14428-53931 GCA_004027185.1 Glis glis | reverse complement strand
TTTTTTTTTTTTTTTTTTTTTTGCGGTACCGGGGATTGAACGCAGGGGCGTTCTACCTCCGCACTACACCCCCAGCCCTATTTTTTTTTTATACTTTATTTTGAAACCGGGTCTCACGAAGTTGCGGAGGGCCTCACTAGGTAGAGAGAGAGAGAGAGAGAGAGACAGGGAGAGAGAGCGAGAGAGCTGAGGCTGGCCGCGAACCCGGATCCTCCGGTCTCCGCCTCCCAAAGTACTGGGATTACAAGCGTGCGCCACCACGCCCGGCGAAACTTTCCCTTTAAAGAGGAGAGATCTAAGGAATGAGAAAGATGGAGAGACCCCACCCTGAGAACTGAGGGATGGAAATCTGGATAGAGAGGGAAGAAATGTGAAAGAAAGAGGGAAAGGACTTTCCATTTCTGTAGATCAGGAAAGAGGCCAACCTGGGGTGTTGGTTGAATTGGGTGTGGACAAGAGCTAAAAAAAGTAGACAGGCTGGGCAGGGTGGCACAAGCCTTTAATCCCAGTACTTGGGAGACTGAGACAGAAGGACCACAGGTTCCAGGCCAGCCTCAGAAAGGTACCTGAGACTCTCAGCAACCTAGTGACACCCTGTTTCAAAACAAAAAATAAAAAAAGGGCTGGGGGTATAGCTCAGAGGTAGAATGCCCCTGGGTTCAATCCCCAGTACAGGAGGAGGAGGAGGAGCTTGTAGGCCATGACAAGATGTGTGGAGGAGGAGGAGAAAGAGGAGGAGGAAGAGGAAGAAAAGGAGGAAGAGGAGGAGGAGGAGGAGGAAGAGGAGGAGGGGGAGGAGGGGGGGGGAGAAGGAGGAGTGGGAGGAGGAGGGGGAGAAGGAGGAGGAAGACCTTGTAGGCCATGGCAGGATATGTGTTTTATTCCAAGAGCATTAGGGAGCCATTTAAGGTTTTTAACCAGAAAGTGATATACTCAGGCAGAGGTATCTTGGTGATTATGCCTTGAAAGTATTTCTGGAATCTTCCCCCTCCTTTCTACTTCTAATACTTGTCTTAGTTGAAGTTCTTATCTCGAATCCTATCTGTTAGTTAGTTTTCCTTCAAATATACCCTTTATAAATCTGCCCATCGAAAACATCCTGTTGGTCTCCTACTCAAAAATCTGATGTACGCCCAAGACCTGCACACAGGAGGAAGTCCAGGCTCGTTGGCCAGGTTGTCAAGTCCTTTAGAAGGTGGTTTAGTTTTTTAGTAACCATTCCTCACTATTTTGTGTACTCTGTTTAGCATCAGCAAACTACCTTCAAATCCCTGCACCTCCTGATGTTTCTATTCCTTCTTTATCTGCCAGTATATTCACCTCTTCTAGACCAACTCCCCAGTTCTTTAAAGAGCCTTTCTCCCTGCATTCCTACCTCATCCCTACAATCCAGAATTCATAGTGCCATGCGTGTATTCAATGCCCTTATGTATTTATGAGTTTACCAGGAAATCTGCAGAGAAAAATGCCTAGGAACCAAAATTTGGGTAAAAATTGTATGGAGATTTTGGATTGGGTAACTGTGGATTAGTGAGGTGATGTTGGTAGTGCTAAGCTGGCATAGTCTTTAGTAGACAGGTGCAGACCAAGTTATCATTCACATTCATTTTCATTCCTCTCCCCTTATCCCATTTCTGTTTGGGAAGCACTTGTCCTATTTGTCATGTGCACGTACTTTACATTGGGTATTCTACTGCTCGACCTTGAAGAAGATGTCACAGCCTCATCTGCCTCTATAGGGCTTGGAGGAGCTAGGGCAGATTCATAGCAGAATAGTCGACTATACAAATGCATAGGGTCAGTTGAGAAACGAGGTGATGGGTAGGAAGAGCTGAAGTGTCCCACTGAAAAGAAAGTCTCACCTCATTTATTTCTTAGAAAAGAAAGCTGGAAAAAAAAGAAAAGAAGGCTGGGGAGGGAAATTTTGCATACTAAGCTTTCATTACGTTTCCAAAATATCCTGCAGCATGCTTACTAATGTCTTATGAAATTCTCATGAATAAATAACTCTAATGTCACATCTCAAAGTATGTGAACAAAGAGTACTTTTCCAATTTATTCCACATCCTTCATTTTGCATGTCACCGCCAAAAAATGATGCATAGAGTTAGATATGTTTACAGAATTGATGTGCCATAAATTCTATTATCCCTTTAGATAATCATGCTTAACTGCTGATGAAGGTATTAACCCATTTTTATTTCTGTAAAATTTCTTTAAATGGTTTCTAGTTCCAGTATACACACACACACACACACACACACACACACACACACACACACAGTCAAAGCATTTTAAAATGTGAAAATATAATTTTTATAAAATGAATTTATTGTACGATATTAAAATCCACTCAGATTGAATCTTATACCTAGACATTGGAGTTCTATTGTAATCTCCTTTATCATTACATGTTCATTATCTAGTTTCCTAGCAATCTAAAAACACCTAGTTGCTACATATTCAAGGCATAAGCGATTGTCTTTCATTCCCGAATAAGGAATTTTGAAAAATCCAAGTTCTAAGGAACAGCAACTTAAGAATTATTCATCTTGGTAAAGCGAGCAGTCCCAGAGCCGAAGCGTGCTGTTGGGTCTGAAGAATGCCATACTCACTTGGAGGATCTTCTGCATATGAGAAGCATATGAGAAAGACTGGGTGTAGCTCTGTTAGCTTTCCTTCATGATGACCAGAATACCTGACAAGAACAGCTTCGTGGAGGGAAGGTTTATTTGGCTCAAGCTTATAGAGATTCAGTCCATAGCCCGCTGGATCCAGTGCAAAACCTTAGAGTGGCAGGACATGGTGCAGGAAGCTGCTCAACTCGTGACAATCAGGAAGCAGGAGAGAGAGCAACAAGAAGCGGCCTGGGACAGATACAGTGCTCGAGGCCTTGCCTCTGGTGACCCTCCTCCTTTTGCCATGCCCCACCTCTGAACCTGGCCGCACTGGGGAGCAAGCTTCAGCGCGTGAGCTTTTGGGGGGCTCTCCAATCCAAACCATAGCAGTAGTGAAATGCTGCGTTATGTATTCCAGATGAGATGAGAAATCACTTGTGCTCTTAGAAGGCCTCCCAACTCACGGTTGAGTTGAGCCAGGTCTTAAAAATCAGTTGAGAAGCCAGGCATGGTGGCGCATGCTTGTAATCCCAGTGCTTGGGAGGCTGAGACCAGAGGATCCGGGTCCGTGGCCAATCTCAGCTACTTAGTGAGGCCCTCCGCGACTTAGTGAGGCCCTCTGCGACTTAGTGAGACCCTGTTTCAAAAAATAAAGAATAAAAATAGGACTGGGGGTGTAGCTCAGAGGTAGAATGCCTCTGGGTTCAATTCCCCAGTACCACAAAAAAAAATCAGTTAAGAAGAATAGGTGAAATAGAGAAAGAAGAAAGGGAAGTATGAGAGAGAAAGTGAGCATTCCTGCCAGGAGGAAGAATGTAGATATATGCACATGGAAGCAGGAATAAGCATGTGGCAACAGAGTAGCCCACCTTCTCCTACTCGACATGTCCTCCAGCCTGATCACCGCATCATGCAGGCTCAAGATAGGCCTGTCAGACACCCCAGGGAAGGCAGCCTCTATGCTACTGCGTACATAACAGCACTGAGGAGCGCAGAGGTATCAGCATCCTTTCTAGGAAGGACTAGGTCTGAGGGTGGGACAGAAAGGGGAGGAGAGTGTGCCCTGAAAATCACAGTTTTCAGTCCTGACCAAGTTTTCAGGTTTCTTGAGGATGTTTTCAACTAGGATGCAAATAGCAACTAATCCCTTTACCCAAAGAACAAGAGAAATGCAGCTAAATCCATTTGGGATAACTGGGCAGTTCATGCATTTCATACATTTCATAGCCTGCCCCCTGCCTTCCCTTAGTTTAATGCTTTAGTTAGGATTTTTAAATTGCAAGCATGCAATGTAACAGGATGCTCAGTTCCCCGGAGTTCTTATAGCTACATTAGCACAGTCCTGCAGCAAGGCCCGCGTGAGCCACCTAGGCTCCGTTTAACTAGAGATATTCCGCTTGCTTCCCCAGGTCCCTGTACTTGATTACAGTGGTGTATGCAATTTAAAACTTGCTAGAACTATATCCGGAAGCAACAAAATAATCTTACTCTCACCTGGGTGTTATATTATTTAGTATTTATTTTCAAACTACAATAAATTGTACATAAATATTCAGGTAAAATTTGACATTCTATTTTTTGAGCACATTGATAAAGGGGAAAAGGAAAAAAAAAGAACCTTTATCCAATTCACAATAAATCCCTTGAGCAATTCTAGTCACTCTATACTCCCAACACAACACTGTGAAATGGCTGTTATCCTTTTCAAATTAAAGGTTGCAAAACAGAAATTTAGAGGATTTAAGATCCTTAAGCTGTGTTATACAGAGTAAAATATACAAGCATATTTGTTTTTTCCCCATGTACATTTATTTTGTGTAGACAACAATGGCTTTTCACCATTTCCATGATTCTCAAAGTAATTTCACTTCTTTTTTTTTTTTTTTTTTGCGGTACCGGGGATTGAACGCGGGGGCATTCTACCTCAGCGCTACACCCCCGGCCCTATTTTTTATACTTTATTTTGAGACCGGGTCTCATGAAGTTGCGGAGGGCCTCACTAAGGAGGGAGAGAGAGAGAGAGAGAGAGAGACAGGGAGAGAGAGAGTGAGAGCTGAGGCTGGCCGCGAACTCGGATCCTCAGGTCTCTGCCTCCCAAAGTACTGGGATTACAAGTGTACGCCACCACGCCCGGTTTAAGTAATTTCACTTCTACATAACAAAAAGTTCACATTGGTTTGGGAATAGAGCTAGTTGATTTTCTTTCGATTTCTTCTATTTTTGGAATCCCACATGATTATAATGTTAAAGTAGACCAAGAAGAACAGGAAGTTCAAGCAGGATTCACAACACACCAATACAGAAGATAAGTCTGGTAATCTCTGAGGAGGATCGAGCGCGACCGGCATCGGCATCAGAAGCACCGTAATGATTACTGAGGAACAAATGCTCTATAATGCTGGGAAGAAATGTGAAACGTGGAAGATATTTCCTTACAGAAATGTTAAAGGATTTCTATCACAATTCTTCTCCAGAAGGCTTTTCAAATATTGGAAAGAAGGTTGCACAAGCTGTGAAAAAAGCCATCGCTGTCAAAATGGAGGGCATCGGGTGCTCATCCTTCAGTGGGAGAGGCAGACGCTAAATGTTGACACAAGTAAAAACCAGGTAGACATAAAAGGAATTTCATTTAAAACTAAGCACACCGGCAGTGATACCGAGAGAATGCACTTTTCATGTACTAGGAAAGAAAATAAAATAGTGCACAGCTCACCGGAGTGAATTTGAATCCTTTTGAGAGAGAGGACATAAGTGTTAATTTTATACATGCAGGAAGCAAACTCAAAAATGTAAAACAAATAGCTGGGTGTGGTGGCGCACGCTTGTAATCTCAATACTTGGGAGGCTGAGACCGGAGGATCCGGGTTCACGGCCAGCCTCAGCTACTTAGTGAGGCCCTCAACAACTTAGTGAGACCCTGTTTCAAAATAAAGAATAACAAATAGGGCTGGGGATATAGCTTCGGAGGTAGAACGCCCCTGGGTTCCATCCCCAGTACTGCAAAAAAAAAAGTAAAAGAAAAACTGATCATTGTCCGGATATGACGTGGCAAAATGTCCTTAATCTTCAGAAAAACACTGAGGCTGCACCAAATATTGGCTGCTTTATCCTCAAATAATCCACGATCGATGGGGAAGAGTCGTCTTAAAACCTGCAGGCTTTGTTCACTTTCTGTAAAGATTGGCAGCCAGCAGAGAATGAAGGAAGCCGCCACAGCCGCCACGGTACAAGCCAGCTTAACCAACAACCCAAACCCCTTTCCTTTGAGGGCTTTTTTTTAAACACTTGCCAAGTAAAAAGCAAAAAAAAAAAAAGCAAGGAATGATAAAGTTCATTCATAGCTAGACAAAATGCCAGTGACCCTCGCAGGTCCCAGGAACAAGATACTCCAAGAACACCCCATAAAGAAAGCCAAGACTCCCAGAATTATATTGAAAATGTCCATAGTCGATGAAATAAGACCCGGATACATAATGCATTAGCAATCTTTTTCTTCGTTGAGATTTCTTTTTTATTTTTTTTTGCGGTACCGGGGATTGAACCCAGGGGCGTTCTACCTCCGCGCTACACCCCCGGCCCTATTTTTTATACTTTTATTTTGAAACCGGGTCTCACGAAGTTGCAGAGGGCCTCACTAAGTAGAGAGAGAGAGAGAGACAGGGAGAGAGAGACAGAGAGACAGAGACAGAGAGAGAGAGCGCTGAGGCTGGCCGCGAACCCGGATCCTCCGGTCTCCGCCTCCCAAAGTACTGGGATTACATGCGTGCACCACCACGCCTGGCGCGAGATTTCTTTTAAACAACAGTACAAAACCACTGCAGGTACGTAATTCAGCAAATCAGCAATTAAAACTGTTGTACACATGAAGAGCTTATGTGCCTCTTATATCCATGTGATGGGTGGAGAGAGAGCAATCCAGTCTGGATTTATAAACTTTGCCATGCATGCACATAAGAGACTACGATAAGCTGTAAGAGGTGGGTAATCCAGTCCCCAATACAGTAAATTATCACTGCTCTTAAAATACCATTGTTTGATTGGTAAATTAAAAATAATTTCTTACCAGTGTCTCTGAGCTTTATCACCAAACAGGGGTTTTCCAGCCCCTGAACAAGGATGAAGATAAGTGTCCAGCGGACTGCCAGTCCTGTTAAGACTGCTAGTGTCATCCAGCACCACTGCTCCCACGTTCTTCAAATTCAGGGAGGAAAACGGGACCCTTTCCAGAACACTTTTAACACAGAGTCGGGCACTTATTTTCTTGAGCAGAGAAATGTTATTCCTCTTTTGGAATTAGGAGTTTGAGAGGATATGAAATGACGCTTCACTTCCAGTCAAAGCTTGATTATGTCTATGAAGAAGTAGCCTAGCATGCACAAGGCCCTGGGTTCAATCCCCAGCACCACCGCTGGGGGTCGCTGGGATTCTTGCCCTCAGCAGACTGGGAAGGAGCAACAGAGTGGCCTCAGGCCTGGAACTCCATGAGTCCACACGCGGGAGCGAGCCCATAGCATAGTTATAACAAGAAAGGAATAGAAATCAATCTACTATATGGCAGGCCAGGGAGGTATGATTCTGAGTACGCACGCACGCGCACACACACACACGCGCGCGCGCGCGCTTGATAAAAGGGAGGCATGAGTGGAGGACCTTTCCAAGTAGAGGAATAAAGGACAGTCATTAGCTTCCTGTGGGTGACGTCTTTAGTGCTTTTAGTGTTCTTTATGATGATCCCAAAAAGATGCCATGGAAAAGTGAATATGTAAAAATTTCAAAGCTAATTGTAATCAGGAAAAGAACCTGATACAGAAACCACTAAGATATAGCCTGGTAGGGGAAAAAAAAGGCAGCAGACAGGAATAAGAAGATGGTCGGGGAGATGCATATGCAAGGGCAGGAGGAAGATGAATGGGAAGGGAAGCAGCTTTGCATAATTATGCACATTATGTAGTTATGTAAGCCCAAAGAGAGAATGCACTTTAAACCAGGAACCCACGAATTAGCAACTCAAAGGATCTGTGCCTTTGCTGGTCTGAAGAAATGTGGCATGTGATTATCCATATATTCTCATTTCCGTTGAATAATTCTCCCCTCTTTTACCCTGCTAGATATGTGTGATATGGCCAAGACAGAACATGCATTGTTCATTTAAATGAAACATGAACAGGGGCAGCCATATGTATATTAGACAATGCTAGAGAATTATAATCACCCTCAATGTGTCTGTATTAAAGTGATTTTGAACTGTTCATGGGTGGTGGTTACTGCAGGCTGTGATTAGATAAATGGATGCAAATGGTAATTGTAACTGATGAATGATTGATGAGGGCGTCATGTCTTTCGCTCTACACCCTCCAAAACAGCCTGTGGCCTCCCAGAAAAATGTAGCCCCTCACAGTGAGGATCTGTCTGAAACGCAGGTTTGTTTCCTTGGGTGGTTGGGTGGAGGTGGGGGATGAGGCATGTTCTATAAGGAATGGTGCCACTGTCTTCTCTGGCTTTTGTCTTCCTGGAATTTTTTTTTTTTTAACTTTCTGGGTCAGATTGTTGCTATTAAAAGGGCTAGAAAGAGAGCCCAGGATCTCACCATGGGGATTCAGAGAATCGAGACAAGTAATACTTCATTACTGATTTGTCAAATAAAAGTACCCATCCCAGAAAGCAAGGCAGCCTGGGGGTGGATGTGGAGCCTGTATCTCTGGGTTTAAGAACCACTGATCTATATTTTCAAAAAATGCTTTAGTGGTACTGTATTTCCTAAAGTTTTACAACTTCTAAAGTAAGTTATTAAATAGATTGTCTAACGCTCTTCAGATACCGTGGTTTCTCCACAGCTCTCTAAAGGGGCGTGTGTGTGTGTGTGTGTGTGTGTGTGTGTGTGTGTGTTGTGTTTGGGGCAGGCACACAAATTTTGACCATGTGTACTGACTATATTTGACTTTGATGAAAGACATGAGTAACGTAGATTGGGAAGAAAAAACAAATGCATAAATAGGAAATTAAAAAGTGTCTGGCATGCAGACAGTTGCATAAGAGACCTTTTTCCTTTATGAATCCAAAGCCCTTACTCTTACCGATTTGGCCCAATTTGTTCAACTTTGCTCCACCTTGGACATTGTAGCTACAGTGAGATTGTCAAGAAGATCAACATGAACATGACGAAGAAAGAGCTCTTAGAATACCGGGGAATGGATGTGTCAAACGAGGGTTACTGTGGGCCTGCGCGTGTTCGCTGCATTCTGTGCTAGTTCCTAGAGATAACCCTGGGCAGGTGAAGGAAGGAAAGGGGTTTGTAGGGGTGGCATGATGGAGCAGAAATGGATCTAGCATAAGGACCTGAATTCTAGTCACGCTTTCCTCAATTACATGACCTTGGGAACCCCACTGTCTCAT
This sequence comes from Glis glis, assembly GCA_004027185.1. Classification (NCBI taxonomy): domain Eukaryota; kingdom Metazoa; phylum Chordata; class Mammalia; order Rodentia; family Gliridae; genus Glis; species Glis glis. The sequence goes on along the minus strand of PVJS01008209.1, from coordinate 44,920 downwards.
GATTTACCAGTGTGGGAGTCTCTACCACCCCTGCCCCTCGCCTCCTTTCTTCCACAAATAAAAACTTTGGTGCAGTTGGCACTAGGTCATCTAAAATAAAACTCCAAAGTAGAGGAAGAAGTCAGATCTGTGGTGAAAAACCTGGCCACAAATGTGCAAGACAGAAAGCAACTAGTTTTAACAATGCAGGATTGTTGCAAAATTCAAAAAGATGATACATGGGAAGCACCTCACATTTTAGTCATTGACTAGGTAATATTTCAGATCATTATGGGTTCAGTGACATAAACTTGGAGCTAAATAAAACTCCTACTGTTTACAAGGTTTTATTTGTATTGTTTTTCTAAATAAAAGCCAATACTTTTTAAAAATAATTTTTGGGGGGTGGTACTGGGGATGGAACCCAGGGGCATTCTACCTCTGAGCTATACCGCCAGCCCTATTTTTTATTTTTTATTTTGAAACAGGGTCTCACTAAGTTGCGGAGGGCCTCACTAAGTAGCTGAGGCTGGCTTTGAACCTGGGATCCTCCTGTTTCAGTCTCCTACCCATCAAGAGGTATGCTTACAATGCACCAATAAAAAACATATGTCTTTGTTAAAATGGGATTTTATTTTAGAAAAATCCAAATATTCATTAGTAGACAAATAGGTCTACACATGCTCAAAGAAGGGGTGGCGGAAAGAAGAGAAGTAACAGTAAGACTCTAAGGGACACGTGCACCAAATGCTTATTGTCTCCTACACGCCTGATCATTTGCTTCATCCTGGATCATATTCTATCCTTGAAACTGTCGAGCCTAAGACTGACCTTTCACCCCATGCTGCATGCTTGAAGTCAGTGAACCTATCCCCACTGTGAACTCTTTCCTAGAATAAACACCTCCGATTTCCTTAGTGATTCTATATGAAACATCCCCTCCTGCTCCTTCAGCACACTTTCCCAGGGACCCTCTACAGTCCGTCAAGGTCACACTTGAGGTTGTCTTGCCAAGAACTTTTTTTTGAAACAAGGTCTCGCTAAGTTGCTGAGGCTGCCCTTGAGCCTGCGATCCTCCTGTCTCAGCCTCCCAAGTACTTAGATTACAGGCATGTACCACACCTGGCTCTTATGCTTCTTTAATATAAGATATATAAAGTCAGATCTCTGCTTCTATATAAGATAAGATACATAAAGTCAGATCTCTGCTACCCTAACCTCATGTTACTTATGTTTTAATTTAATTGCAGAACCCGAATACTATTCTTATTTTACTTTACTTTGATAGTTTTCTAGAGAAAGGGGAATTTTTTGAAAGTTTATTTAGATTTGTTTTTATGATAGTTGGTACATGCTCATTAAAATATCAAAATTAGGAATTAAAAATTAATATATCATCAGTAATCATGTCATCCAAACATAAATAAAATTAGCAATTTTGATGTATTTCTTATCATTTTCCTTATGTGCATAGTTATGCTATGGATGTAGCCTTTGCATATTGTTTTAAAACAGACTTAAGAGTATAATCATAAAAGAAATCCAGGTGTGCTGGTGTACACCTGTAATCCCAGTACTTGGGAGACAGAAACAAGAGGATCACAGGTTCAAGGCTAGCAGCATGTGGTAATTTAGCAAGACCCTGTTTCAAAATAAAAAATAAAGCCGGGCGTGGTGCCACATGTTTGTAATCCTAGTACTTGGGAGTCTGAGACCGGAGGATCTGGGTTCACGCCCAGCCTCAGCTACTTAGGCCCTCTGCAACTTAGTGAAACCCTGTTTCAAAAATAAAGAATAAAAAATAGGGCTGGAGGTATAGCTCAGAGGTAGAATGCCCTTGGGTTCCATCCCTAGTACCGCAAAAAAATAAAATAAAATAAAATAGTGCTGGGAGTGTAGCTTGAGATAGAACACCTCTGGGTCCAAATCCCCAGCACCACACACGCACACACACACACAAAAGAGTGTATCATCTGCTGCTACGCAGTCCTCGTGGATACTAACTTATTGCCTACATAATATTCCACACAGTGTAAATACTTCAGTGTTCGTTTCCCTTGGATAGTTGAATTCCTTTTAGTATTACAAATAATACTATAGTAGATATGCCATGCATGATGTTATATTTGTGCTTGTGATTTTTCCATTTACGATAAATGTTCAGAAGAGAAATTACTGAGCCAACAACAATGAATTCTAAAAATGCCATTTCTACCATTTAATTAGGAGATAAGTGCAGAGACAGAAAGACAATGGCTAGACGATATCCTTGGCCCCTAGGCTCCTTTAACACTCTTCATGCCCATTTTCATTAGACATGTAATTACTTCTTCAAAGATGCCTTCCCTGAAAGTATATCCACCGGGCTTCATTCAGCTGAGAGAACAAAGTCCCCGAGCAGTGGCAGCTTGGATGCAGGAGAAGTTTCCTTCTCACATGAAGTCCCTTAGTCATGGGATGCTCTGGGCTGCACTTACATACCTGACTGGGACGCTGGGTGTGGGCTGCATTTACACAGCCGGCTGGGACACTGGCTTGGCTCCATCCACCTGGCCACTCCACCAGGTGGCTCATGGTCGGGGTGGCATCTGGAGCTCCATCCAGTTAGTATTCCAGGGAGCTGCAGAGAGTAACAAAACCATCAGCTGTCTCTTTAAGGAAAATTCCCTTAGGCGGCTACTCAACTACTACAGCTATCTTTTTAGCCAAGACTTTCTCAAATGGATTTACCTGGCTGTGAAGGAGGCTGAGACGTGTCATCTCTCTGTAGGTAGGTGGCTGAAAATCAGAGTTTCTGTGATTCTCTACAAAGGCAAAATTGGATATTGGGGGATTGCAGGCAGTTCCTGACATGGAGAATGCATGCTGCCCTCCCACCCCCCAAAACCCTCAGAACCTGAGTCAAAAACAAAACATGTGTAAGATTGCCGAGGATGTTTTAAATTCAGCTTACAAATTTGCCAAGCATATTTTTCTGTCAGTGAAAACTTTGATTATGGCACCTGGACCATTTATTTCTAAATCCATCCCCTGAGCTTCAGTGCTGGTAGAATTTACAGAGATTACGTAACCTGCCACCAAATGACTGTTTCTGGTCAGACTCACTGCAGCCCAAAATCTATAAACACTGGAGTTTCTATTCTGTTCCATGTGAAATCTACTACCACAGAGAAAGTCGGCTTAGAAAGCATTGTGAATTAAAAATAAAAATGTACACAGTTATTGTCTAGGTAGCATGAGAGTAGAAAAGCCGTGCTTTTCTAAAACATGGAAGCCAAGTAATTTACTTTTATTTTAATATAAGAAAGACAGGGACTGACTTTCATTAAATTTTATTAAAATAAAATAACAAAAGACAGCCACTGCCTGTCATTAAATTCATAGTTTTCGGTATGTTGTATACATACAAAGAAAAGATAGATACGATGAAACTGAGCCATTTGACATAAAAAGCCTGATAATCGGAGTGGGATTTATTTATTTATTCATTTATTTATTCATTCATTCATTCATTCATTCATTCATTCATTCATTTATTTTGCGCTACTGGGGATTGAACCCAGGAGCATTCTACCTCCGAGCTACACCCCCAGCCCTATTTTTTATTCTTTATTTTGAAACAGGGTCTCACTAAGTTGCAGACGACCTCACTAAGTAGCTGAGGCTGGCCTTGAACCTGTGATCCTCCTGTCTCAGCCTCCCAAGTACTGGGATAACAAGCGTGCGCCACCACGCCTGGGGGCTGAGTGGGTTTTTTAAATCACCTGCTCAGTACTCCAAGACACGAATCTTTGTCAGATGCCAGTTCACACTTTTTTTTTAGCTTATTTGCTTTTTTCTCCTTTTAATTTAAATACGAAGACATGACTGGGGGCAGGTTTCTCTTATCTCCTGAATCAAAATGTGTCAGTTCTGTCGGAATGCGAGAACTTTGACAAGCGAGACTGTAAGTGCACCCACAGTGTCAACATGGGCGCAAGGGCTCTTGGTTCCCGCCGCTCCCCCCTCCTGTTCAGTCTTCCACAGTGAATGAGCTCACAATTATTTGGCCAAGTTGGAAATTTATCTTGGGAGGTATGATAAAGAACACAGAAACAAAGTATATAAATGAATTGAAAACCAAATGCTATTTCATTTTGATACTTAGAAAATATGTTCATTTACCTGGATATGGATCGGTTTAGTTTCTATCAAATATATATAAATGTATCATGCTAGAGCTCCATATTGTTCAATTTCTTTCCAAAACTTATTTCATAGCTTTGAGAGCAAAATTCACAACCCTAACCAGGTTCTCAATATAAAGGACAATCCTGTCTTTGACTCTACCTCCCATTGATTAAAAAAAAACAACAACAAAAAGACCAACCAACCAAACAAAAAAACACGTTTAAAGAGTGGAGTGAGGAATATATCTTCACATCTGTATTTTTTTCAGATAACAAAATAGAAAACTTAGAAGCAAACCTATGAATCTATAGCCAAATGATTTTTGACAAAAATGCTAAGAAACTTCAGTAGAAAAAGAACTTTCCTTTCAATTAATGGTGCTGCGAGAACTGGATATACACATGCAGAAGAATGAACTCAAAATGGATTAAAGACTTAAATGTAACACATGAAACTACCTGAAGAAAACATAGGGGAAAAACCTACACATTGATCTGGGCAAAAAAATTTTTGGATAAAATGCCATAAGCACAGGAAACACAAGTAAAAATAGACAAATGAGATTACACCAAGTTAGATTCTTCACAGCCATGGAAACCATCAGCAGAGATCTGACTTATAGTATCTCATGAAAAAAGCTTAAGAGCTGGGCATGGTGGCCCATGCCTATAATCTCAGTACTTGAGAGGCTGAGACAGGAGGATCTCAGGTTCAAGACCAGCCCCAGCGACTTAGCAAGACCCTGTTTCAGAATAAAAAATATAAAGGGCTTGGGGTGTAGCTCCCTGGTAGAATGTCACTGGGTTTAATCCCTAGTACCAAAACAAATAAAACAGAAGAGTGTTCATAGGGGTTCAATAGGAGTTGATAGCATTTACTATATAACTCATTGAAGAAGCTAATAATCTAGTGCTGAACTTTAGAATGACCATAGTCTCCAGAACAGGACAGCAGCAAACCGCTCCTCTGTGGACTTGGTGATAGAGTTTTAGAGCACCATGCTCAGATCTTGGCAAGACACGTCAAGTGTGGCATTGACAGACTGCTACTATTTTCCCCCACTACCACCCTTTTTATTTCTGTAATTTTTAGTATTAACTTATTATCATTATTACTTTGTACAAGAGTATGCGAAGCTTGATTCCTATAACTCTTTCAGAGAACAATGTCATCAATTTGATCCATTTTGAAGAAATGTCCATGCAGTCTTGAAAAGTTGTTACGGTGGCAACCAGTGTTCATGGAACCCGTTTCCCATGACCTTTCAAAGTTAGTTCTCTGCAATACTGAAAGAAGGCAAGAGGAGGAGATAGTCCTTTCCCTGGGCTCTCTCTTTTATATATATATATTTTTTAAATTTTTCCAAATACCTAGGACTACGTATATTCGTTCATGCCCTGCCTATTCTGGAAACCTGATGAACATTCATTCAGCAGAGTGTTCCCTTGGTCTATCATTTGGTTTTTATCTTGCGATGATGTTTTTTCCACTTGTATCAGGAGGAAGCATAATATATCCCTTCATAAATTAGCTTCCAAGTGTACGTGGATGTTTTTGAAAAACAGAACCCCTTTTTCTACAAAAGAAAACTACCTGCTTTCCCCCACCCCATTCCTGGCCCCTTCAGGATTCCCAAGGGAAAGCTCTTTTTGCTATGGAGAGAACAGGTAGGCCAACAGACCCTTATAGTTACTTCCTAATTTTTTTTAAGTCTGTCTACTTAAGCCTCGCCAGGAATAAAAATGCAGTGGCTGCAACCTCATTCTTTCAAAGGTTGTTTTAAAGAATTCAGAGATATGACTGTCAAAGGATATTTAGAAAACGAACATAATTTAAAGCAAATGAAGAATGACTTTGGGAAGGCTGCAGAGATAACGAGAAGCTTAAGTGAAACTAGAAAAGGCAGGGGGTGTCTAACTTTGGACGCAGCTCTTTTTCAGGCCTCCTGTGCTCCTTTGAATGTTAAACTACTTTGAATTATTCCTGTATTGCTGTTTGCAGCCATCGCATTGATCTGGGAGAAGCAAATGGGGCAGTTAAAATCTCATTCCAAATTGGAAGGGCCTCTGGATTGATCGGTAGTAATGGCGAGGTGGCTGAAGAGGAAGGGACTGAGCTTTATGTCTTATTGACCAGAAGTGTGTCTGTCCAATCAGTCTGGGCCGAGTCAGGAAATAGCTGGTACACATTGTCCAGGGGTGTAGCAACTGAGGTCCTGTGCTTCTAGAGAACCCAGGAAGGCTCCTGCCCCAGATTTATCACCACTGAATTGTCAATTATTTTCCAAACTCTGCCACTACACATTTACTCATTCTGACATTTCAGTTCAAGTCAAAAAGCCAGCCCTTGGGAATTGTAAAGGATTCAAAATTAATAAATATGGGACTATCCAGGGAGTTTCAACGTAGATGATGGATAGACATTTTATGTGTAAGAATCTATATTTTATGGTTTCTTCAAACCAAACATAAGGCTAAAACTACACATATAGATAAAACTAATTTATAATAAAAACAGATTGGGTAAACACATCTATATACTGTCCACAAGAGCTCCATTTAAACCAAAATGACACAAAAAGGTTAAACCTACTAGAAATTCTAACTAGAATAAAGATATTGTCGAGATTTTTGTTATGGCAAGCGAAATCCATGATAAACATCGTCAGCAGAGATATAAATGAGGGATTTATGCTAAAGAGTCTAATGAAGGCATAACTATATGTACCCAGATGCCATTGCACAAAAATCCACAAAGCACAAATTGCAGGAAAGTAAAAAAAGAAACTGATGCCAGGCGTGGTGGCGCACGCTTGTAATCCCAGTACTTTGGGAGGCGGAGACCGGAGGATCCGGGTTCGCGGCCAGCCTCAGTGCACATGCGCTCACAGCGCGCATGCGATCTATCTCTCTCTCTCTCTCTCCTCTCTCCTCTCTCTCTCTCTCTTCCCCCCGTCTCTCTCTCTCTCTCTACCTAGTGAGGCCCTATGCAACTTCATGAGACCTGGTTTCAAAAATAAAGCATAAAAAAATAGGGCCGGGGGTGTAGCGCGGAGGTAGAACGCCCCTGGGTTCAATCCCCGGTACCGCAAAAAAAAAAGAAACTGACGAACACAGTAGTGAATACAGGCTTCCATTAACCTGTCAGCCCACAACAGACTAATAGAAGTAACAAAAAGATGTGAAAGATCTGAATTATAATTAATAAAGATTACATTCCATAGCTAAATGTATATATACATAAACACAGGTTTATGTGCATGGTATACATGTGAAATACAAATATTACATAGATATTAATATGATTAAAGCCTCTATGATAACTTAGTTTAACATGGGGTGGGGGGGGTTGTTTTATGCAGTGCAAGGGATCAAACCCAAGAAGAATGTTTTTTAAAAAATATCTTTAAAATTAGCTGGGCATGTTGGTACATGCCTGTAATCCCAGTACTTGAGAGGCTGAGACAGGAGGACCAGAGGTTTGAGGCCAGCCTCAGCAACTCAGTGAGATCCTCAACAACTTAGTGAGACTCCGATTCAAACTTAAAAAAAATATTGAAGAAAGGACTAGGGGTGTAGCTCAGAGGTTGAATGTCCCTGGGTTCAATCCCCAGTACCCACCCCCCCACACACACACACAAGCTTAAAATTTACAAAATTAACTATCAAGTGAAAAATATTGTTTCTTCCATAAAATGGAAAAAAATTACATCCCACACTTTGACCCAGTACAATAAAACAAAAAATCTTAATTCATAAATTGGTAACTAACATCCTAGGAAGTAAAAAATTTACCGTTGAGCAACTATTAAGTCAAAAGGCAAAAGTAATATGTTACATCATAAGAATTTTAAAAAATCCCTGTGTACCACAAAATACAGTCAGGTTTGCTTAGGACAACATGTAACTTTCAATACATTCTAAGAGGAAAGAAAAATGAAACAATGTTTAAATTTTATATGTTTAATTAACATAAAATTATGGGGAACCATGTGATATTTAGATAAATGTGTACGTTATGTGATATTCAAGTCAAGATAAGCATATCTATCTCAAATATCTTTTTGTTTGTTTGTTTGTTTGTTTGGTACTGGGATTTGAACCCAGGGGCATTCTACCTCCAAGCTACACACCCAACATTTTTCTATTTTTTGTTTTGAAACAAGGTCTCACTAAGATTCCAAGGCTGGCCTCAAACCTGCAATCTTCCTGTCTCAGCCTCCCAAGTAGTGAGATTATAGGTGTGTGCCACCATGCCTGGCTTTCATGTGTGTTTTTGTGTGTGTGTGTGTGTGTGTGTGTGTGTGTATACTACTAGTACTAGGGATTGAACCCCAGGGCATTCTATCTCCGAGCTACACACTCAGCCTTTTTCTATTTTTTTGTTTTGAAACAAGATCCTCACTAAGATGCCAAGGCTGGCCTCAAACCTGCAATCCTCCTGTCTCCGCTTCCCAAGTACTGGGATTACAGGCGTGCATCACCACCCCAGTTCTCAAATATCATTTCTTTATGGTGGAAACACTCATTCTTTCATCTAGCTAAGTGCAGTGGCATACACCTGTAATCCCAGTACTTGGGAGGCTGAGACAGAAGGATCACAGGTTAAAGGACAGCACACAGTAACTTTGTGAGACCCTGTTTCAAAATAAAAGCCGGGCGTGATGGTGCACGCTTATAATCCCAGTATTTGGGAGGCTGAGACAGGAGGATCACAGGTCCACCACCAGCCTTAGCTACTTGATGAGGCCCTCCACAACTTCGTGAGACCCTGTTTCAAAATAAAGAATAAAAAATTGGGCTGGGGGTGTAGCTCGGGGGTAGAATGCCCGTGGGTTCAATCCCAGTACCACAAAAATAAAAAAATAAGAAAGTAAAAAATAAAAAGGGCTGGGGGTATAGCTCAGAGGTAGAACCCTCCCCCTATGTTTGATCCCCAATTACACAAAAAAATATTCTAATAATTTTTAAGGGTCTAGTAATTTTCATTGCCTAGTGAAAATTAGGTGAGGTGATGTCTCATTGAAGTTTTTATTTGCATTTATGTTATAATTAGTGGTGATAAGAATTCCTCCATAAACCTGTATGCTATTTGTATGTCTTCTTTGGAGAAATGTCTATTTAGGTAGACTGCCCGTATTTTTATCAGATTGCTTATTTGCTATTGAGGTTTTGGAACTTCTTATGGTCTGGATTTTAACCCCTTGTCAGCTGCATACTTTGCAAACCTTTCCTCAGGTTCTGTAGCTTGTCTCTTCGCTCTGCCCCGTATTTCCTTTGCTTTGTCTTGTTGCTGTAGGTTTTTCACTCTGCCAATCGCTTCCTTTGCTTTGCAGAAGCGTTCTAGTTTGATGTAATCCCCTTTGTCTATTTGCTTGTGTTTCCTGTGCTTATGAGGTTTTATCCAAAAAAATTCCTTGGCTAGACCAATATGTAGTTTATTTTCTCTTATGTTTTTTTCTAGTAGTTTCTTTTTTTAATGTGCTTTTATTGGTGCATTATAGTCTCACATCACAATGGAAATCAAATTGACATTGACATACATGCACACAGCACTTGGTGCCCCCTTCCCTCCCCCAACACAGAGAACTAAGATTGACATTGGTATATTCTCATATGTAAATATGGTCGATGGTAGAAATTCCCTTAATGAACTTCATTCTTCCCCCTCCCCTTCCCTTAGATCAGTTCCGTCTTCACTGAGGCTTCTCCACTGTTGTCTAGAGGCCCTTTTGTATCCTCATTGCTCCCTAGCTTGTGCATATTAGAGAAGACATGTGACCCTTCTCTTTCTGTGATTGGCTGATCTCACATCATTTCTTGTATTTAAGCCTTTACTCCATTTTGAGTTGATTTTTGTAACTGATGAGAGATATGGGTGTAATTTCATTCTCCTGTATGTGGATATCTCATTTTCTCAGCACCATTAATTTTAAACACAGTTCTTTCTCAAGGTTCTTAGCACTTTTGTTAAAAATCATTTGGCCATGGTGTACAGTTGGAAACAGTGGACATTCTTGTCTTGTTTCAGATATTAGAAAGTTTTGGGGTTTTCACCATTCAGTATGATATTAACTATGACCTTGTTATATATGTCCTTTATTATGTTGAGATACATTCCTTTCATAACTAATTTTTTCAGTGTTTTTATCATGAACAGATATTGCATTCTACCGCTGAGCTATACGCCTAGCGCTTTTAATTTGTCTTTATTTTGAAACAGGGTCTCACTAAGTTCTTGAGGCTAGCCTGGAACCTACGATCCTCCTTTCTCAGCCTCCCAAGTACTGTGATTGCAGGCGTGCACCACCACACCCAGCATGAATCATCTTCAAAATATGCTGTTGGATTCTACATGCTATTATTCTATTGAGGAGTTTTGTATCTTTATCAAGGATATGGGACTGTAGCTGTATTTGTTGTGTTCTTATCTGGCTTTGGTATCAGGGTAATGTTGGCCTCATAGAATGAGTTTGGAATAGTTCCTTCCTCTTGAATTTTTTGGAACAATTGGTGAATAATTGGTATTAGTTCTCATTTAAATATTTAGTAGAATTCAGCAGTGAAGCCATGTGGTCATGGCTTTTCTTTGATGAGAGATTTTTTTATAATGCATTCAGTCTTGTTATTTGTATTGATCTGTTCAAGTTTTCTACTTCTTCATGATTCAATTTAGGTAAGTAGTTATATGCCCAGAACTTTGTCCATTTCCTCTTGGTTACCAAAATTTCTGGTGTATAGTTGTTCATCATAGTCTCCAGTGAGCCTTTAAATTTCATTAGTGGCAGTTGTAATGTATCTTTTTTTCTAAATTTGGATCTTCTCTCTCTTGTCTTTGTTATTCTAGCTAAAGGTTTGACAAGTTTCTCTTTTTAGAAACCAACTCTTCATTTCATTGCTGTTTCTTGTATTGTTTTTTAAGACTATATCATTTACTTCTGTTCTGATCCATATTATTTCTTTCTTTTGCTATTTTGGGATTTGCTTTACTCTGGTTCTTTGAGATACAACAATAGAGTGTTTCTTTGAAATCTTTCTGCTTTTTGATATAGTTGATTACTGTAAACATCCCTCTTAGTATTGCTTTTGATGTTCCACATAGGTTTTGGTATGTTATATCTTCATCATCATTTGCTTCAAGAAATCTTTAAATTTCCTTCTTAATTTCTTCTTTTATACATTTGTTATTTAGCAGTAGGTTGCTTAATTTCCATGTATTTTTATGGTTTCCAATGTTTTTCTTGTTATTGATTTCTTGTTCTACCGCCTTGTGATCAGTAAAGATATTCGATATTATTTTAGTATTTTTAAATTTGTTGAGACTTGTTTTGTAGCCTACCGTATGATCTGCCCTGGAGAAATTTTTTGTGGCTATTGAGAAGAATGTATACTCTGAAGCTGTTTGATGGAATGTTCAGTGAATGTCCATTAGGTCCAACTTATCTAGGGTACAGTTCTATTGTGCTGTTTTTGCATTAATTTTCTGAGTGGATGATCTGTCCAATGCTGAAAGTCTGGTCTTAATCTCTCCTACTACTTTCATATTAGTCAGTCAGTCAGTCTCTCTCTCTCTCTCTCTCTCTCCCCCCCTCCTCCTCTTGGTCTATTAATATTTGCTTTACATATTTGGATGCTTTCATGTTGGGTGCATATATATTCAGAATTGCTACTTCCTTTTGCTGAATTGACCCCCTTTCCCATTAAATACTGACTTTCCTTGTCTGTTTTTTATTGACTTTGTTTTAAAGTCTATTTGATCTGATATAAATATATGCTTTCCTTTGGATTCTATTTGCATAGAATGTCTTATTCCATCCCTTTACTTTCAGTCGATGCATATTCTGAGAACTGAAGTGAGTTTCTTCTAAGCAACATATAGTTGGAACTTTTGTGGCAGTGGTTGTTGTTCATTAGTCACTATTTCTGGAGAATTTTATTTGCTTATATTTAGGATTATTATCAATAGGTAAGGGCTTACTGCTGCCATTTGTTACTTGCGTTCTAATTGTTTTAGGGTTTCTTTTTTTTTTCCTTTCCTACTTCATTTGTAAATTACTTTTTTCTAGTGTTTTGATTCCTTGCTTATTATTTTTGGTGTGTCTATTATAGATTTTTGCTTTGTGGTTACTGTGATGCTTACAAAAAATCATTTGGTTATAAGAAGCTATTTTGAGAAAGCAAGATAATGTTGATTATAAAATAGAAAAAGCAGACAAAAGGAAAAAATACTACAAAAAACTTCTACACTTATATCCTATTACTCCCAAGGTTTTAAATTTTTTATGTCACCTTTGTCTTTTTATATTTCCTCCATTTTACCATATTAATGTAGTTATTAATATTTATTTATTTTTTTTTGCAGTACCGGGGATTGAACACAGGGGCGTTCTACCTCCGCGCTACACCCCCGGCCCTATGTTTTTATACTTTATTTTGAAACCGGGTCTCACGAAGTTGCGGAGGGCCTCACTAAGTAGAGAGAGAGAGAGAGCGACAGGGAGAGAGAGAGAGAGAGAGAGAGAGAGCTGAGGCTGGCCTCGAACCCGGATCCTCCAGTCTCCGCCTCCCAAAGTACTGGAATTACAAGCGTGCGCCACCACACCCGGCTAGTTATTAATATTTATAATTGGTTTGTTTTTAAGTCTTTATACTAAAGATATAAATGATTTGTGTGCCATATTGTAGCATTCTGAATTTTCTTTTTTTTTTTTTTGCGGTACCGGGGATTGAACCCAGGGGCGTTCAACCTCTGCGCTACACCCCCGGCCCTATTTTTTATACTTTATTTTGAAACCAGGTCTCACGAAGTTGTGGAGGGCCTCACTAAGTAGAGAGAGAGAGAGAGAGAGCGAGCTGAGGCTGGCCGCAAACCCGGATCCTCCAGTCTCCGCCTCCCAAAGTACTGGGATTACAAGCGTGCGCCACCACGCCCGGCTCCTGAATTTTCTGTATGGTTAATGTTCCCAGTGAATTTTGTACTGTTTGATATTTTCTTCTTACTTATTAGTGTCTCTTTCAGTTTGAAGAAATCCCTTTAGCATTTCTTGTAGGACTAATTTGGTGGTAATACATTTTCTTAGATTTTATTTGGGAATATCTTTGACTTTCATTTCTATAGATTACCGTTTCTGGGTACAGTATTTTGTATTGGCTCCCCCCCCCCCCAGCACTTTAAACATCTCATCCTACTCCTCCTGGCCTATAATATTAATACTAAGAAACTTTCTCTCAGGTGAATTTAAATAGCCCTATTTGTTTCTCTTCTCTTGCTGCTTTGAGAATCCTCTCTTTGTCTTTAACCTTTGAGAGTTTGATTATGTCTTGAGATATACTTGTTCAGGCTGAATCTGACTGCTGACCTTTGACCTTCCTGTATCTGAATATTTGTATCCTTTTCTAGGTTTGGGAAGTTTTTGTTATCTCCCTGAATTAGCTTTCTATACCTTTGTCATTCTCAAGTCCCTCTTGAACCCTATAATCCAAATATATGTTCTTTAGCTGGTGTCCCAAAGTTCCCATAAACATTTATCATTCCTCTTCATTCTTAATTCTTTTTTGTTCATTTCACTGTGTTTTTTCAAATAGCCTATCTTTGAGTTCACGAATTCTCTTTTATATCGATCCTTTCTGCTGTTCATGCCTTCTATTAGGTTTTTCATTTATTTAATGTACTTTTCAGCACCAGAATTTATGGTTTTTTTTTAATTATAAGTTGGTTGTTTCCTTGAACAGCTATTTTTAAATCCACTCTCCACATATTCACATGTATCCATTGCTATTTGGTTTATTCCTGGTACCTTATTTTGTCCATTAGGTGAGGTCCTGGTTCCCTGAAAATTCTTGAGGCTTATTGGAGCATGACATCTGTATAATGAACAATTAAGTATGTACTCCCATCTTCATAATCTGGCTTTGTTTTTGTCCTTCCAGAAATTCGAAATTAGCAGGCTGCTAATTTTCTCTGAGTCTGAGGTCATTCATGCTGTTTCAGCGCTAGGTGGCTCCCTAAGTCCAGGCTTTCCACCAGTCCATGGTCCCTGTGCTATCATTGGTTTAGCACTAGAAGGTACCTTTGCCCTAATTTGTCCCAAACCCACAGCAGGTGTGTTGTTCAGGATGGACTGGGAATGTGCCCCCAAAAGGCAGCCAGTCCCAAGAAGCCTCTTCCTAGGGCTGGGGAAGGCACAGGTGCCTCATTCCCAGTCATCGACCTACAGGTAGGCATGGATGATTCTGCCCAGCACTCTGTCTCACCATGGAAGGACCAGCTTCCCCAACTGGAAAGTGACTCCATGATGTGCTGCCTTGAACTGGGTGAGGGACAGGATGGGTACTACCATGGCCACCAGCACCTCACTGCTGGGTTGCACTCAAAACCCACAGCCTGCCTTGACCACCGCAGCACAGGGGCAGGACCAAGATCCACAGTGCTGTGGCCGGCCTGCCGCTCTGGTGTACTCATGGCCTGAGCCCACGGCAGCCAGCTGCAGGTCCCATTGACAAGAACACGTTTTGTCTGTCTGCCTGTGGTCTTGAGCCTCTGCCTGGCACCAGAGGCTCTGTACTCCAGCACTGGCCAGAGCACAGATGTCATTGTAATCTCCATGGTGTTGGGTTTCATCTGCCTGCACTGAGCCCCAAGGCAAAGTCCTGTGCTGCCTTCCCGTTCTCCTCCCCAGCAGATGAAGTCTCTTTCCAGGCTGTTTTGCCTGCAGTTGAGTAAGGGATGGTGGAGGCTTCCCTGGCTACCAGGCTTGCATGAATCCAGAGGCCCCATCCACAGGCACTGGCCTGGGGGCAGGGATGGGGCTCTGCCTGGTCCTGTGTTTCATTGTGGTGGTCTTGGTACTTATTTCCAAACCTACAGCCTGGGGCCTTTCTCTATATGGTGTACTGCTTCGATTTGGGAGGAGAGGTGACACAGACAACTGTTTTGCTGTCTTCAATGGATCTTTTCTCTTTTGGTGCTAAAACCAGGTAGTTTTGTCTCTCGCTTGGTTTCCTTAGCTCTTGTAAAGGCCGCTTGATGTATGAATAACTGTGTAAATTGCTGTGTAAGTGGGGAGACAGTTGCTACAGGGTCTTGCTCCACCCCCATCTTGCTGCCACCTCTCTGAATCAATTTTTAACTGAAGAAATTAAAAATAGAATAATGTAGTAAATTAAAGTACGTCCAGTGAAGGAAGTAAAGATTGAAGGAGAAATTACAAAATTGCTAAGCAGTCAAAAGAACAACTAGAGAAAGAAACTACTAGTCAGCAGACCATCAAGAAAGAGAAAAGGAGAAATCCAAGGAAGTAAAAAATTAGAATTGAAAAGGGAAAACAACACAGTTACATTAGCAATTAAATGAATGATGACAGTAATTTGCAAATGTCTAAAAAATGCATTTGGAACTGTAAGCATTTTAGCATGAATATTGTACAGGGGAGTAGACTCAGGCCTATAGATTTGTTGCAAGAGTTATATAGTAACAACAGAACCAGGAAAGAAATATAAGGGATCCTCTAGTCTACTGAGATTCCAAAGTATTCTAAAAGGAATAAAGTACTATAATTGGATAATTAGATCAAAATACTTTCCTATCCTTCCTTCTTGAAAAGGTGGTATCATGTTGAAGAAGAAAGTTGCTCATTAACCAGCAATTTTTCATTTGGAAAATGGATTTAAAAATCAGATATGAAAGTATCTATGCTGTAATTCAGCTATGTGAAAAAGAATTACTTACATGCATGATGGATGAATGTGGGAAATATGTATCATCGAAGTGATAAGATTATGGGTAATTTCTCTTATTCTTTGACCTGTCCATAATAGTGTTTGTATAACAACAAAAATTCAGAACAAATAAAGTGTTTTCTACATAAGAGCTCAGGGTTTTAGCAGTTCTGTTGTCTTGCTCCTAGTAATGGAAGAAGCACACTCTATCTACTATGGTCGAATTGTAAATGTCAAATGGTGTGAAGTTATTTCTTCATAAGCCACAGAAAATGACCCTAACCCTTAGTTGAATGAACACTCGTTGGTTGTTATTTTTTAACTATCAAGTATTACAACAGTTCTTAACCTCATCGGATGAGGATTGGATAAGAAATCTGCAGTAAAAACTCAGTTTGTTTGTTTCTTAGTTTATCAACAGACCCTAACTAGCAGAGTAGTTCTAACATCCTTTACTGAATTTACTTAAGTAGAATGGGCCAAGAGAACACTTTGGTTCCCCTAGTGGCCACCAACATTGGAAATGACTCTAACCTTGCACATACGGGGGAATCATTTGGGACTACTGTAGGATAGTTGAGACAGTCTGGCACCGAAGAGGAAGGAAGTAAACTCTCTATCATGTAACAAACACGGTCTCTGCCTTTGCATAAATAAAACTATTTATTTTGGAGCTGGCAAGTAAATTGTTCATTTCAAAATGTCTTGGGAATTTGTCAAGGTTGGGAGTGGTACCATTTATCAGAAGATGCCATGAAAAATTCTCTGTTGCTGCCTATGCTGGGTTTTTCTGAGCTAGACTTACCTGTTTTATGATAGAAAAGGGGGAAATATTGTCCTGAGTTTTGGTTATATTTAGTGTGTCATTATAATTTTTGGTCTTATTAATGCTTAGACGATTTTGGATGGAATACTTCCAGAACTGTTTCGCACATTATTAAAAATTATATATCATGTTAAGAATTGTATGAATTGATGACAACTTGGATGAAATATGACCTACTTTGCATATATATAAATATTTCAAATACTGTATTCATGTAGAAAAATATAGAATTTTTGGTTTGTTTATAATTTTTTGTACTAAGGAGGGCAGTCAAAAACTTAAGGCAACTCTAATTTAGATTAGTAACTACCACAAAGTCTACATTAAAATAAAATATTAAAGCACATTCCTTAAAGAAATACTTACATACTGGTAATCCTATTACTTTCTTCCTTCAAATAAAATCTTCAGAAATTCTATTGAGTTACCAACTTATAGTCCATGTCTTTGGTTATGAGCTTCTTGTAAATTTAATAATAGATATTAAAATATCATGTTTTACAAAAATTATATTGTCAAAGTAATGAAATAGTGCACATACATAAAACAGAGAGAATGGAAGTCCCTTCATAATATAACTGCCATAGATACCCACTTTTAAGTTTTTGGTATTTATATTTTTAGAATTCTTTCTCTGTCTCTACTTCTCTATATGTATATATTTAGCCAAACATTGTAATAATGCACATACTGTTCTACATTTTTTGCCACTTAAAAACATATTTTCTGTCATTAAATTAATTACCTTATGTTATAAATACAAATCTAATACATACATAGAATTATGTTGTAGAAAGCTACCATGGTTTATTTAACCAGTTCTTATTTGAGATACATGTAGATTATATCTAGGACATTTTATTCTTATTAAAATGTTTCAACCAAAAACCTTATTCATGTATTTGTGTGAATAGTCAAGAGGATTCAATGTCCTCAAAGTTCAGAAGTAGGATGATGGCTGGATTGTGGGATGGAGATTTATTTTAAATGGATTTTCTTTGCCAATCTAATGGGGAATATTGTCTATGCAATGTAATCATTAATGGAATGATTAATTATTAGGGAACTAGAACACTGTTTTAATACTTACAGGCTTTGTAAATTTCTTTTTTGAGTTGCCATCTTTTTGTCTTTGCCTGTTATCCTCTTGGATTATTCATCCTCTCACTTAGGTGAGCAAACTCTCACTGCTTCTATGAAACATAGTACTACAAGTTCTAGCCAGAGAAGTTAGGCAAGAGAAGGAAATAAATGGAAAGAAGTTAAGTTTTTTCTCTTTACAGATGACATGATCTTATATATAGAAAACCATAAAATCTCCACCGAAAAACTGCAGAATAACAAATCCAGTAATTTCAGGATATAGAGTCAATGTAAAAAAATCAATAGCATGTCTATATAAAAACTATTCAAAAAAAGAAATCCAGAAAATCGTATCATTTATAGTAGCTATTAGAATAAATAAATGAAATGGTTAGGTATAAATTTAATCAAGGAAGCAAAAGATCTATACACTGAAAAATGTAAAACATTAATGAAAGTAATTGAAGACAACAAATAAATGGAAAGTTATCCATGTTCATGGATTGGAAGAATTAGTACTGTTAAATGCCCATCCTTCTCAAAGTGACCTATAGATTCAATACAATCCCTGTCAAAATTCCAGTAACATTTTTCAGACATAGAAAAAACTTCCTAAAATCTGTATGGAACCACAAATGTCCTTAAGTAGTCAAAGCAATTTGGAGCAGAAAGAACAAAAATGAAGGCATCACATTTACTGATTTGAAAATCTAGTGCAGCTGGGTGTGGTGGCACATTCCTGTAATCCCAGTACTTGGGAGGCTGAGACAGGAGGATTGCAGGTTTGAAGACAGCCTCAGCAAGTAGTGAGACGCTCATCAAGTTAGCAAGGCCCTGTTTCAAAGTAAAAATAAAATAGGGCATAGGGCCAGGGGTGGGTGGGGTGTAGCTCGGAGGTAGAATGCCCCTGGGTTCAACCCCTGGTACCACCAAAAACAAAAAAGAAAAAAAATCTAGTTTAAAGCTATGGTAATCAAAACATCACAATACTGGTATTAACATAGTATTAGGTTTTCATATTTCCTATTTTATTAGTATGTGTATATTATTTAACTTCATGAAGCTCTATTGTTTTCTGTAGTTTTTAGCCAATTATCGTAGGTTATATAGGTTCATTTGTCTTCTCTTCCAATTGTGATAAAGTGTTACACAAAGTGAGTATTTCTCATCTGTGGCAATGTTGCCTCTCATGGGACTTTTGCAATGTCTCAAGACATTTGTGGGTGTCTTGAGACTTGGGTCCTTCAGGTATCTATTAGGTAGAAGGGGGGCTACTAAACAACCTACAATGCGCAGGACAGTCCCCCATAACAATATATATATATACATATATATATATATACATATGTATATATATATATTGTTATATATATGTGTATATATATATGATCTCCAGCCCAAATGTCCACAATATCCCAATTAAAAAAAACAATTATTCTATTCTTTTGCCCAATTTTTTATTGGATTGTTGATCTTATTATGTAAAGAATTTATAAAGAGTTTTTCATGTACTCTACATAACAGTTCTTTGTTGAATTTGTGATTTTCAAATATGTTTCCCAGTGGCTACCTTTTCATTTCCTTAATAGTCTCTTTGAAAGAGCCGTTGTTTTCAATTTCAATGAAATTCAATTTATTGACTTTTTTCTTTTATAATTCATGTTTTTGTTGAATCCAAGGTCTCCAAAATATGTTCTTCTAGAAATTTTATAGTTTCTAGTTTTACATTTAGATCTACGATATATCTTGATTTGAATTTTGTAAATGACAAGTTACGGGTTGAAGTATGTATTTTTTTGCTTGTGACTATCCTGTGTTCCAACAGCCTTTGTTGAAATCAATTGTGCACACTTGTGCGTGTCTATTTCTGGACTTTCCGTTGTGTTCCACTGTACTCTATGGCTATCTATATTTCAGCACCACGATGTCCTAGTTATTGAAGCTTTATAAGTTTTGAAATCCGGTAGAATATATCATCTAACTTTGATCTTTTAATAATATTGAATCTTGAGGCCTATGAACACAACGTCTCTTTCCATTTGCCTAGACTTTTTAATTTCTCTCAAGCAGTGTTTTATGATCTTTAGTTTATATAGCTCTAGCATATCTTTTCTCAAATTTACTTCTATTTCATATTTCTTAATGATATCTTAAATAACTAGATTTTTGAGGTTTTGATATTAATGCTCTATTAGCTCACAAAAGAATTAAAGTGTATTTTCTGTCTTTCTGCTCTGTTGAAGACTGGGAGGAATTAATAAATGGGGCTTTTGTGTTCAAAATACTTTCCTCCTGATTAAGAAATCAGAAGCTACTTATCCATTTGAGATGCAGCCTTTTTCCATCTTTATACATGAGCTTTTCTACACAGTGCCAATATAGTGGATTTTATAGCAATTATTCTTTCTACAATTTGATAAACATGCTAACCTTGACATTTTTATACATTTATATTGAATCATTAACTAAATATAATTGGGCTTTCTATGCATTTAAGCATTTCTCGCTTTTCCTATTTCGTACGTCTTGAAGTTTTTCTTTTTAGAACGTGCTCTGATGCTTTATACATAAGGCCTCACCAATGCTTAAATGTTTCAAGACAGGTTTCCATAGTAGGCCTCAAAATATAATTATTTCTCTGAAGTTGAGAAATTGATTTTCAGGAGAAATATTGCTTATAATGCTCCTGGCTAGCTTAAAGATGATCTGACAATTCACTGATGATTAATTATTGAGTCACTCTTTCTTGAAGATACATGTCCAGCAGTCATTTCCTTTCGAGAATGTTAGAAGGAAATAGTGAAATAATATCAAAATGGAAAAAAAATCAGAGCAAGACAGACTGTAGCGTTCCTTTTTTTTTTTTAACAGACTAAATATAAAGATGTCTAGAATGTATTCCCTAATGCCTTAAACTTGTACCAGGTGTGATGAGACATAAAAGCTATGCATGTTATGCACTTCACGTAGATATAGTACATACTCTAAAACTGGCCCACACAATTCAAGTTTTGGTTGGTTTCATACTGGAATGGATATTGCTGTTGACATGGTAAGACACCAAGACCCTATTAGACACCAAGATTATTAAAAAACAGTAGGAAAGTGATAAAAGACTTAGACCTGGAGATAATTATCTTAACAAAGAGAAACCATTTTTTAACACTCCAATAATAGGGCATTTTTAACTAATGGCCAAAAAAAAAATGACCATGATTGGTTAGGTGGCTAGAGAAACATCTAGAAAAGCCCCAGGTCATTGGGAGCTTCGCATGCCAGACATGCACACACACTCGGGGATGTGACTAGTGGTGTTTAGGACATGGTTTACACACATCTGGACCTGGGGGCAGGATACAGAGAAATCAGAGAACACGTAGGTAAGATGCGTGTCCCCCTCTTATCAATTTTTATACTGAAGCAATCATCTTATGGGAGATCGGGGGAAAGAGTAGAAAGGCAGATCTCCCTAAGAGCTTCCAGTCTTGTTAGCACTTGCTCATCAGGGTCTTTTCCTAGCAGTTGGACTGTAATCCCTTGTCAAGGACAATCAGAGGTACCTTGGGAGGAAATCTGCAGGCGGCCTACAGGTAGGACTCAGTGCCCGAGAATAACTTGGACTACCAGTGGAAAAATACTGTTCAAGGTCACAAATGTACCAAAAGACTGGACGTGTTTCCAGAAGTTGGTTCCACAGACAAGGAGAAGGTAATTTGGCCTGAGAACTTAAGTACTTGGTATTCATAATGAACAGGAAAATCTATAATGTAATACTTCATATCTGAAAATAATTAGATAGGTTTATCAGAACTCTAAAAAGCCCCGAGGCAGCCTTTAGATAAAGTATGTTATTAGAGATAGTCCTTTAACAGAAATAAAAAGCTTGGCATACCTTTTATTCTTGTAAGTTTTCTCTACATTCTCTGCATGGTGTTATATGTTATATTCAAAACATGCCAAAGTCATGATTTTTAAAACTAAAATTATCTAAAAATGTTGTTAGTGACAGTATATTAATGATCCACGTATTTACTTGGCCTAGTTCTTTTCTTCTAAAAGAAGTTTAAACCCTTGTGGTGCAATGCTGAACACTGACAGCCAGATAGATGCACTGTGAAGTAAAGGCTGGGTGTAGAGAAAACTAAGCAATCACTCTCAGGCCCTGACAGCACGTGTGTAATCACATTAGGAGGAATTGTGACCAAATACTGTCTTTTGTGTGTTACCAATACCATTCTGGTGGGTTACCAACATGTGCTGGCATTTGGGGTACACAGATAATAGTTTAAAAGTAACTTTTGAATCCTGTAATACCAGTACTTGGGAGGCTGAGACAGGAGGATCACAGGTTTGAGGCCAGCCTCAGGAACGTAGTGAGGCCCTCCGCAACTTAATGAGACCCTGTTTCAAACTAAAACATAAAATAGGACTAGAGTTATAGCTTGGAGGTAGACTGCTCCTGGGTTCAATCCCCAGTACCACCAAAATAAATGAATGAATGAATGAATGAATGAATGAATGAATGAATAAATAGATAAATAAATAAAATCACTTTTGAATTTCATTCCTAGGTCACAAAACAAAACTATGGAGCCCAGTTTCTTACAAGGGGTTTAGATTTTCTAACTTAGCTATAAGTACTGACTCGATTTGTTTCATTTTTGTGAATTCTGTCTGTGTGTTCCTGTGTGATATTTTTGTAGGCATATCAAATTTCTGTGTCTTAACATGAATCATGCTCCAGGACCAGGCTCTAGGAGGAATTCAGATTACTTTTTTCTCAAGGATCTTTATGTGTCAACATTCTAGCTGACATCTTTTTTTCTGGCTATTTTCAGATTCCTAAACCCTTATTTTCATTTACTCCCATCCATTTAGCAATTTGTGTAGTGTTATCTACCGATAACACTGTTTTCCTGTGTGCCTGTTTTCCAGATCTATGAAATTATAGGCCTATGAAATTATAGGCCTCAGATTACTTATAAAATGAGCCAAGACTGATTCCACAGAATCAACTATTTATACCTTTTGTTGAGGGAGTTGATCACTTCTCTCTTCCTTTGTGAGGCTCAAACCAATTTCCTGCCAAAGACAAAACACAGTCTTTATCCCAACCACTCTCTACACCAACTACCAATGACCGCCCCATTTCATGGGAGAAACAAGACACTTCAGCTGATCAAAAACTAAAATAAAAAAAAAATTCTTTGCAGAACCTTAACAAAGCCTTTTGAAAATCCCCAGCCACCGTGGTGGCGCACGCTTGTAATCCCAGTACTTGGGAGGCTGAGATGGGAGGATCCAGGTTCGCGGCCAGCCTCAGCTACTTAGTGAGGCCCTCCGCAACTTAGTGAGACCCTGTTTCAAAATAAAGAATAAAAAGTAGGGCTGGGAGTGTAGCTCAGAGGTAGAATGCCCCTGGGTTCAATCCCCAGTACCGCAAAAAAAAAAAAGAAAATCCCCAGCCTCCCATGTCCAGCACCCACATGTACAAAGGTGTGTTTAACCAATTCCCTAGTTATCCTTCACCAGCCCCTGAGTGAACTCAAGGATTTTCATCAGGTATTTCTGTTTCAAGTCTGATTTATGAACTTCTCCTTGTCTGGCCAGGTGCCGGCCATCTTCCACAATTCATAACCTGTCACCAGGAGTAATGGCCCGTTTCCAGAGGTGAAGCATGGCGGCTCTCTCTGCGTGCACCACATGCGCAGATCGCGTGGCAGATCAGCAATCTGTCTGAAGTGGGCTGAAGAGCACATTAACCTCCCGGCACACCCCCATTTCCACTGTGGTTCTTTGCTTTTATGCTCTTCATTTTTCTTCATAAGAGGCAGATCTGATGAATAGCACACTGTCCAATCACCAGTGAGCAGACTGCTCAAAATCCACCGAGGCGAGCAGGCCTTGGTACCCAATAGATTCCAAACCCCTTGAGCCGGTGTGCATGGAACATCTTCAGAAGCCATCGGGATGCACTGGAGGATTTGTTTCCTGGTTTCTCAACGTCAGAGCTTTTTTCTAGGACCCTTTATGGTGAGGAGCCCATGGTTTCCATTGGCTGTCTCCTCCTTTTCTCCATTTCTTTTTTTTTTTCTAATTTTTGTTTTTCGAAACTGAGGGTTGAACCCAGGGGCATTCTACTCCGAGCTACACCCCAGCCCTATTTTTTATTCTTTATTTTGAAACAGGGTCTCACTAAGTTGCGGAGGGTCTCACTAAGTAGCTGAGGCTGGCCGCGAACCTGCGATCCTCTGGTCTCAGCCTCCCAAGTACTGGGATTACAAGCGTGCGCCACCATGCCTGGCTTTTTATTCTTTATTTTGAAACAGGGTCTCACTAAGTTGCGGAGGGTCTCACTAAGTAGCTGAGGCTGGCCGCGAACCTGCGATCCTCTGGTCTCAGCCTCCCGAGTACCGGGATTACAAGCACCTGGCTGCCCTTTTCTCCATTTCTAACGCAAGACTACAGAGGGGCTCTGCACACTAGCATTTAGCTGACCGAAGCAGTCTAGCACTTAGCTTCAGCAAGAGAATCTAACTTAGACATCTGTAAGTACTGCCTCAGTTTATTTCATTTTCATGAATTTTGTGTGTGTGTACTTTTGTGATATTTCTGCAGAGACATCAAATTTCTGGGGTTTTTTTTTTTGTTTCATTTTTTTTTTGTTTTGTTTTAACGGAAACTATGCATTAGTACTATGCTCCATGAGGCTTTCAGCATTTTGGTCTGGTAGACATCAATCCAGCCACTCAAGCAGGAACACAGACATGTGGATGACCTTGAACAGATGAAAGGGCAAAAGCACACACACATCGTCAGGCACCGCATGTTGCTAAGAGAGCTCCTCTCATTTTCCAACAGCATCAGGACTCTAGAAGTCTCAAAAGTTGATCTAACCTCACCAAAGTTAACGGTGCACATTGTGTGTGTGCGTGTGTTTGCACACTCACCCTTCCTATTTGTTCAAACCACCATTGGTATGGAAGTCAAGTTTCAAAGTTTTAAAAAAGAACTAAATGATTTAAAAATAAAAATAAAGCCAAGCATGATAGCACACACTTGTAATCCCAGTACTTGGGAGGCTGAGACAGGAGGATCACAGGTTCGTGGCCAGCCTCAACTACTTATAGTGAGGCCCTCCGCAACTTAGTGAGACCCTGTTTCAAAATAAAGAATAAAAATAGGGCTGGGGGTGTAGCTTGGAGGTTGAATGCCCCTGGGTTCAAACTCCAGTACAAAAAAAAATAAAAATAAAAATAAAGACCGCGGGGCCATAGAATTCATTCCAAGAATATGCTACGCAAAGAACCAAATGGGGGTATCAGTCACTAAAGCTGGGGAGTTGGGAAAAAAATTGATTTTCTTGTTTTATTTCTTTCTAATTGACCTTGGGCTGTTTCAAGGAGGATGGAAAGTAAATAGAGCAGAGTGCTGGAGAGGAGGGGTCCTGAATTCTGGCCACACCTCTCCTGCTGGCTCCCAGTCTACAGCAAATCACTTAGACTTACTCTGCCTCAGTGTCCCTGTCTGTCATGGGGGGTGGGGGATGATGCCATTTTCTTCCACACAATGGAGTTTTACTCAGCCATAAAGGAGAACCCAATTGTGTCATTTGTTGGAAAGTGAAGGGACCTTGAACGTTATGCTAAGTGAGATCAGCCAGCCTCAGAAAGTCAAGGGTCATGTTGTATTCTCTCATATGTGGAAGCTGGAGAGCAAATAGGAAACAAAAGGGAATTCGGGTAAGTGAAGAGAATGACGGCGCAATATTGAAAGGGGGTGGTGGGGGAGGGGGAAAAGAGGGGGGAAGGAGGCTTGAAGAAGGAAATAGGTGAAGGTATCACCAGTCTCACTAGCATGTATGGGGAGGGAGGAGAGGAAGTGGGGTGGGATCTGGAGGGGGCACCAAGTGACGTGTGCACATATAAATCTGACACTTGGAATCTCGCTATGATGGTGTATAATTACAATATACCAACAAAAGTATAAAAGAGAACAAACTTTTGATCCTTGCAACAACTTGTAAGTACTTGAAGAAAGTTAAGCTGTGTGAAAAAAACCAATCTCAAAAGACTAGAAATTAGTTAATTCTGTTTATGCAAAATTTGTAAAATAAGCCAGGCATGGTGGCAAATACCTGTAATCCAATACTTGGGAGGCTGAGATAGGAGGATCACAGGTTCGAGGACAGACTCAGCAACTTAGCAAGACTCTTAGCAACCTAGCGAGACCCTGTTTCAAAATAAAAAAATAATATAACTCAGAGGTAGAATGCTTCTAGGTTCAATCCCCAGTACCAAAAAATAAAAATAAAAATAAAAATAAAAATAAAAATAAAAAATTTGTGAAATAACCTAATTCTAGATATGACTAGTGATTAAGTATTGATCTGTTGATTAGTGGTTTCCTGGGGCTAGCGACAGGGGGAGGGGACGAATGTGGCTGTACAGAGTGACACAAGGAACCCTGTAATGCCAGTACAGTTGAGTATCCTGATTGCAGGGGTGGCCAGGCTAGTGATAAACCTTCATGGACTCCACCTCCCCACCCGGACACTCATCACAAATG
The DNA here is from genome assembly GCA_004027185.1 of Glis glis. Lineage (NCBI taxonomy): Eukaryota > Metazoa > Chordata > Mammalia > Rodentia > Gliridae > Glis > Glis glis. The sequence goes on along the minus strand of PVJS01008209.1, from coordinate 18,577 downwards.
GGTGGATGTTCACCTGGTGACCTCCAGATAAATTGTATGGCTCTCACCAGGGTCGACTTCTTGGTTGGAATATGGTACTCTCCTTGCGCGTGAGGTTAACGCTGGAGGAGGCTGGGAGAAGCGTGCGTGGAAATCCCCTGGACAATTCTTCACAACCTCCCGTGATGGCAATTATTTTCAAAATTATAGTTATAAAACAAAAAGATGAGCAGAAATTATATAGAGTTAAAATACACAATGGCCATAGCATATCCACCGTGTTCGTCAGCTTTTTCATCACTATAACACATTGCTGGGGAAAATGACTCAGAGGAGGAAAGGTTTGTTTGGGCTGATGTTTTCCGAGACCTCAATCCATGGCCGGCTGGCTCCAAGGCAGAAACACCATGGTGGAAGGGCGTGGCAGAGGAAAGCCTCTCCCCTCATGGCAGCCAGGAAGCAAAGAGAAAGAGAGAGGAAGAGGCTGGGGCAAGGATCTGGGAGTAACCCAGATCCTCCAACTCCACCCCACCTCCTACACCCTCCACCCTCTCCCGTCTTGTGATCAAGTTGTCAATCTGTCAGTGGATTCATCCACCAATGAAGTCAGAGCTCTCGTGACCCAGTCACATCCCAGAAGCCCCACCTCTGAGCATGCTGCCCTGGGGACCCAGCCCTCAACACAGGGGACTTTGAGAGACACTCCAGATCCAACCGTAACATTCGCATAGAAGCTGGGCTGGTGAAAAGGAGTTCAAGTGTCCCTGTGTTCTTGTAATCTCCAGGATGAGAGTAGAGGATTGAAGAATATAAGACTGAACCGTGTTGAAATTTCTAAGGTAAACAGCTAGACACAGTATCTAACTTCCAAACTACTAGCGACTCTAGATAATACAGAATTCCCTTATGGAATTTGACATTGAGACAGAATGAAAGACACCATAGGAGAGAGGATCTGGATACAGGAACTACAGACCTAAGAACAAGCAAAAACTCAAGGGAATCAGACACGAGTCGAAACTAAAGCCCAGGTTGAAACTAAAATTGAGAATGTGATCCAGAAAGTCGGATTTCAGTGGAGAGAATTAGACGTGCTGAGGCATTAATTCAGTTTTTCTTATGATTGGAGTTGGCTTCCCATAAGGTCAAGGGCGGCACTGCGGGGTATGTTAGGTTCAAGGAAGAAGATTTAGTCAAACAGAAAATTAGTGTTGGCTTGATTCAGTAGAATGACAAGTCACTGTTCTAAGCCATGGGTGTGTGATGTAGGGCATTCTGTTTTCTATTGAGAGATCATTTGCATGATATAAAACACACTGCTTTGAGGTATACAATTCGGTGGTTGTTAGCAAATTCACCATGTTACACCACCACTGCCGCCATCTAATTCCACTTTCATCGCCCCAAAAAGAAATCTATTAGGAGCAAGTCCCTCCTCTGGCAACCACTAATCCTATTTTGGACACTTCATATACATGGAATATGTAGACTTCTGTGTCTGGCTTTTGTCACTTAGCATAACATTTCCAAAGTTTGCTCATGTCGCAGCAGGTACCAATATTCTATTCCTTTTTCTGGCATTGTAATATTCTGTTGTATAGACATGCCACATTTTGTTTATTCATTTATCAGTTCGTGGACATTTTTTTTTTTACTTTGAGGCTGTTACAAATAATGCTACCATGAACATTTGTGTATAGCTTTTTGCATGAATATGTTTTCAGTTCTCTTGAGTATGTAACCTAGGAGTGGGACAGCTGGTTCATGTGGAAGTTCCGTATTTAACATTTTCAGCAACTGCCAAACTGTTTTCCACAGGGGCTATGTCATTTTATATTCTCAGCAGTAATGTACAAAGGTGCTCTTTTCTCCACATCCTCATGGACATTTATCTTCCCTTTTTTATGGTATATCATTGTGGTTTTGATTTATATTTCTTTAACAATTAATGATGTTGAGCATCTTTTCACAGGCTCATTGGACAGTTGTTTGGAGATTCTTTGAAAAAAGACATACCCATATTCTTTGCCTTTTTAAAATTTTATGCCAGGCGTGGTGGTGCACGCTTATAATCCCAGTACTTGGGAGGCTGAGACCGGAGGATCTGGGTTTGCAGCCAGCCTCAGCTACTTAGTGAGGCCCTCCACAACTTAGTGAGACCCTGTTTCAAAAATAAAGATAAAAAAATAGGGCTGGGGGTGTAGCTTGGAGGTAGAATGCCCCTGGGTTCAATCCCCAGTACCACAAAATAAAAAAGAATTCTTTTTATATTCTAGGTACTAGACCCTTATCAGATATGTGATTTAGAAATATTTTCTCTGTTTCTGTGGGTTTTCTTTTCACATACTTGATACTCTCCTTTGATCCACAAAGATCTCAATTATTAACCTATCTCACAAAGAAGGTGACTCGTTAGTTTACTGTGGCGGATTAAACAGATTACCACAACTTTAATGGCTTTCAGCAATGCACAGTTATCCTCATACAGTTCTGTGAAGTCTGGAAAGGGTCTCACGGGGCTAAAGCAAGGTGTCAGCAGACACAGAGCCCTGTTCCCAGGGACGCTTTGGGGCAGTCTTCCTGGCACTTTCTGCTTCCTAGAGGCCACCCACCTTCCTTGGCTTTTCTCTCTCTTCCCCCATCTTTAAAACCAGCAATGTGTGGGGCCAAATCTTTCTTTCATTATGTCACTCTGACCCCTTCTGCCTCCTCTTCCACATTTAAGGACCGTTCTGGTTTCTTTGAGCCACCTAGAGGACCCAGGAGAGTTTCTCTATTTTACGTTCCGCTGACTGGGAAACTGAATTTTATTTGCAACTTTAATTCTGGGGATTAGGATGTTGACATCTATGGGCAACTACTCTGTTTAGCAGGAATGACCCAGCTGGTGGACTGTTTGCTAAAGGTAGGGACTGCAGCACAATTTTTGGCAGTTAATGAATTTGCAAGCACCCAGAAAGAGACTATAGGTAACTTTGGTTTTGTGTCTGCAACCGTCTTTGAGAATTAGCACAGACGATGAGGGCAGGGAACTCAGCAGATATGGAAATTTTTGGTTCATACTGAGTCCATTTTATAATATCTAAGCCAGAAGTTTCTGGTCATATAGTACCAGAGGATAACAAATCAGAAATTTGACCTTATGGATAGCAGTCTTTAAACTGACTTTCTAAAAGTGGGATGTGTGAATAGGTACTTTCTGTAAGGGCGATGTGTACCAAGGAGTAAGCATGGGCTTTGGACTGGGTGGGTCTGGCTAGGACCAGTTTTCAACTAATCTACCTTATTAGAAAAGTCCACTGGAATCCAACTGCATTTCCCCCCAAATTAGAGGATGGTGGTGGTGGTGATGATGATGATGATGATGATGACGACGACAACGACGATGATTTGGAACTGGGGATTGAACCCAGGTGGCATTGTACCTCTGAGATACACCTCCAGCTACACCTCCCTTTTATTTGTTTGTTTATTTATTTATTTATTCATTTATTTATTTATTTTTGAAATAGGGTCTCACTAAGTTGCTGAAGGTCTCACTAAGTTGCTGAGGCTGGCCTCAACCCTGCAATCCTCCTGACTTAGCCTTAGATTTTTTATGAATATGTACAAAACTTCATGTGGTAGTACATCTCAAATATCTCTAAAATGCAGATTAGTAATTTTTTTTTTTGCGGTACTGGGGATTGAAACCAGGGGCATTCTACCTCCGCACTACACCCCCAGCCCTATTTTTTTTAACTTTTTATGTTCATTTATTGGTGCATTGTAAATTATAATTATACATTTTGATATATATCAGGGTATGAACATCATACATGCACACATTGCACATTTAGCCCTCCCTCCAATCCCACCCTATTCCCTCCCCCTTCCCTCCCTTTCATGCTCCAGATAGTGATTGAGTCTTATAGGTTTGTGTATGTACATCATGTGCTATAGTGTGTTTCCCTCCACTCCCCGCCCAACTTCCTCAGTTAGGTCACCTTCTTTGTCCATCTAAAGATTTCTTCTTCTTCCTTTCTAAGTCCCTTCTACGTCCCATTCTATCTAGCTCCCACAGATTAGGGGGAACATCCGATTTTTTACTCTTAGTGTCTTACTAATATCGCTTAGCATGATGTTCTCTAGTTCTCTCCATTTCCCTGCAAATGATGTGATTTTGTTCTT
>PVJS01008209.1:0-14328 GCA_004027185.1 Glis glis | reverse complement strand
GCAGCTATAAATATAGATACACATGCATTAGTCTGGTAATTAGGAACTCTACTACACTGTTGGTGGAATTGCAAATTAGTGCAACCGCTTTGGAAAACAGTGTGGAGGATCCTCAGAAGAATGAATGGGAATAAACCTACTGTATGACCCCGGCCCTATTTTTTTATACTTTATTTTGAAACCGGGTCTCACAAAGTTGTGGAGGGCCTCACTAGGTAGAGAGAGAGAGACAGAGAGGGAGGGAGGGAGGGAGGGAGGGAGGGAGGGAGGGAAGGAGAGAGAGAGAGAGAGAGAGAGAGAGAGAGCGCTGAGGCTGGCCACGAACCCGAATCCTCCGGTCTCCACCTCCCAAAGTACTGGGATTACAAGCGTGCGCCACCACGCCCGGCTAAGATTGGTAATTTTTAAATGAGAAAATTTAGTGCATAACGTGTCTAAAGTGGTGTAAAGACCCTTAGTCATACTGTTTATCAAATGATAATGACTTTAGGAACACATGTTAAATGCATTCATTTTAAAATCCATTTGTTGATGTGATGCTAGAGATAAAAGTATTCTCCCTACCTAATACTGTTAGAAGCTGCCAGGAAGACGGTGGCAATGAATTCTGCTAGGTCTTTTCTTTGATTCAAAGGAAAGTGAGACAGCAGACAAGCTGACTTGTTTACTGCTAAGCTTCCTCCCCTGACTCTCCTGGTCCCATTTTCTTGCCTAAGTAATCTATTGCTACTTCCAGACAGAGTGGGGGAAAAGCTCTAATCTAAAGATGAATAGAGTAGCATGTCGATGTTCGCAGTGATATACATAAAATCTGAATTTTTCTATCACTGCGTGCATCAAGGTGTCTTTTTTTTTTGTTCTGAGATATGTGGATTGTAAAAACGAAGATGATTATTAAAGAAGGCAGTGGGCAATTTAGGAAGTGCCCTGTCTCCCCGTGACAAAAGCTTTGCAGCCCAGCACAGTAATTTATGTTGATAAATTGCAGCTGTCAGAGTGTCCAAAGCACTTCATGGAATATGTTTCTAACTTTGCATTTCTCGTTCATGCATTGTGATGTATGAACTTCTATTTAAAAAAAAAAGGAGGGCAAGTCAATAAGCCTCTGAAGGTATTCCCTAAATTGTCACAACCTAGTTTGGGTAAAATTAAACAGAGTTATAATAAGATGATAATGATTATTACTTTACTTCTGTCCCCCCCAAGTCTGTATGGATCTTATCGTAAAATGAAATGTTGCAGAAATACATCATTATTTGAAATAGCTAAGTTTCCAAGAGAAGAAATAAAAAATGCAGAAATGTGAAAAAATGGTTACTAACAAAAAGTTTGAGAGGCAGTGGGAAGCCAAGAGCTACAAGTTACTAAAAAAAGGAAATCGGAAAGATACCAAAATAGCAAAGATTAACTGCTACATGTGACACTGTCATGCCAGTGTAACCAAAGGAAGTGATAAATAAAACTGCATTCAAATAAGAGCCTGCAAACCTCTATTCTAGTCTCTGTTTTGCTACTATATCCCTGTGCCACAAAGATGCTGTCTTTCAAAAGTCAATGGTTTACACAAAGATAAAAATCACTCTAATAGATGTACAAAAGTTAAAGAAATCACAGTAAAGGCAAACTGCTTGGAAGGAAGGAACAGAAGAACCACAGAACAGTTAAAAAAAATTAACAAAATAGCCGGGTGTGGTGGCCCACGATTGTAATCCCAGTATTGGGAGGCTGAGACCGGAGGATCCGGGTTCGTGGCCAGCCTCAGCTACTTAGTGAGGCTCCGCAACTTAGTGAGACCATGTTTCAAAATAAAGAATAAAAAATAGGTCTGGGGGTGTAGCTTGGAGGTAGAATGCCCTGGGTTCAACCCCCAGTACAGCAAAAAAAAGTCACAAAATGCCCAAAGGAAGTGTTTTTACCTATCAATAGTTACTCTAAACACAGAGAATAATGGAATAGATAGATAAAAACAAGATCCAACAATTTACTTCCTGCAAGAGATTTATTGTAGCCTTACAGACATATATAGGGATGGAATATACACTTTTATATTTATTACAAGTATACAAAATGGGTATCTATACTTATATCAGAAAAAATAGACTTTAAGTCAAAAACAAAACAAAACAAAAAAGACAGAGAAGATCATTATATAATGATAAAGGGGATAAATTCACCGAGAGAATATAACAGTTTTGAATATATAGACATCTCACAGCAGAGTACCTAAATATGTAAAGTGAGTATTAATAGACCTAATGGGTGAAGCAGACTGCAATCTAGAAATAGTGGGGGAATCTAATAGTTCAACAATGGATAGCTCATCCAGATAGAAAATCAATGAGGAAACGGTGGGCTTAAACAACCCTTCAAACCAAATGGGCCTAAAGGCCATGCAGAGCATTCCACCCAACAGCACAGGATGACACATGGAACATTCTCCAAGATATGTCACAGGTCAGGCCACAGAGCAAACCTAAGCATTTCACAGGACTGAAATCATGTGAAGTATCTTATCTGACCATAGTGGAATGAACCTAGAAATCAATACAGGGAAAACATTGAGCGTTTACAAATACCTGGAAACCGAACAGCATGCTCCTGAACAATCAAGAGGTCAAAGAAGAAATCCAAAGGAAATTAAAAAATATCTTTAGACAAATGGCACTGTGAACACAACATACCAAAACTCATGAGATTCAGCAAGAAGCAATTCTGATAAGGAAAGTTTATATTAATAAATGCCTACATCAAAAGAGAAGGAGGATCTCAAGCAAACAGCTTAAGCATGCACCTCGAGGGACTAGAAAACGAATAATAAGCTAGACCCAGAGTTTGTAGAAGGAAATAATAAAAATCAGAGAAAAATACATAGAGAATAGAAGGGCAGTAGAAAGATCAATGAAATAAGAGTTGGTTTTTGAAAAGGTAAAATTAACAGCGTGGTGGCACATGCCTGTGACCCAGTACTTGGGAGGCCAAGACAGGAGGATCACAGGTTCGAGACCAGCCTCAGCAGTGTACCTAGTGAGACTCTCAGCAAACTAGTGAGAGCCTGTTTCAAAACAAAAAATAAGGGCTGAGGGTATAGCTCAGAGGCTGAATGCCTTTAGGTTCGATCCCCAATTCTCCACCCCACACACACACACAAATTTACAAACCTTTAGCCATACCAAGAATAAAAGAAGACCCAAATAAATAAAATCAGAAATGAAAGAGGAGACATTGCCACTGATACCACAAAAAAAGTCCAAAGGATGATAAAGGACAGTTATGAACAATTATATGACCACAATTTGACAACCTTGAAAAAATGGATAAATTCCTAGGAACATACAACCTGCCAAGACTGAATCAGGAAGACAGAAAACCTGAACAGTTCCCAAAAGAAGACATATCAATGGTTAATGGGTATATGAAAAAATGCTTGACATCACTAGTCACCAGGAAAATACAAGGTAAAAGCACAGTGAGATGCCATCTCGCACCTGTTAGGATGGCTGTTATCAAGAAGATGAAAAAGGAGCAGGTGTTGGCAAAGGAGTGGAGACAAGGGAACCAGCCCTTGCACACCACTGGTGGGAATGTAAATTAACATAGCCATTAGGAAAAACAGTATGGCGGCTCCTCAGAAAACTAAAGATAGAATTGCATGTGCCCCGACAGACCCACTTTTGGGTGTATGTCCCAAGAAATCGAAATCAGCATGCCAGAGATATCAGTGCTCCCACATGGATTGCAGCACTACTCACGATAGCAAAGTGATGAAAATAACTGAGGTATCCATCCTTGGAAATAAAGGATAAAAAGTATTCCATACAACGGAATACTATTCAGCCTTTACAAAGGAGAAAGCCCTGCCACTTGCCACAGCACAGCTCAATCTAGAGGACACTATGCTGAGTGAAGAAAGTCAGGCACAAAAACACAAACACCATATCGTCTCATGTATATAGTTAAGCTACAGTTAAACAAGTGAGGTGAGGAATTTCTAAATAGCTTGATTTAATTATTCCGTAATGTAAGCATATATTGACCTATCACATCATTCCCCACAAACATAGTGCATATATTTTTAGAAAGTAAAAGTTCGGTGGCTCACATCAACAGTCACTTACCGTCCCCTGTGTAGCTACAGCTGAGGTAAGGTGTGGCTGATGTAAAGCTAGCCTTGCTTCTGTGGTCCCTGGTTTGTCACTGCTCTGCCTCCTTATTCAGGGCTGTGGGACATCTGGCCATCTCTCTCATATCTCTCTTAGACCTGGGCAGCATATTCTTCTCAGGGCATCACAGATCCTAAAATAAATGGAAAAATCAGAGAGATGGACTGTGGCTTGGAAGGTGACAGGGTTGATCGCTTGGTTGTGGGTTTGCTTTATTGTGTGATGAGTTTTCATGCCCTTCTAGACAAGCCTACAAATAGAGTATTCAACTCTAGAGATGGTGGCTACTAATCTGAATTGCTTCCATGACCAGATATAAAAAACAAGTATTACGATAATAATAGCATATTCCCAGGGAATATGCTTTGCCTAGGTAATATTTGACCCAGAACCTCCCATAACTATGGAAAATAAGTGGCTACCTCCCCTCTAAGTTGATTCATAAATAAAGGTCTGAAAAGATTTTTTTCCCACTGCCTGTGACAAACACCTGTGGCCTGTGTCTTTCTTCCCTGATACTGTGCTAGTGAATCTTGTAATTGACAGAAGGAGTGGGGAAATATTCCTGTGAAGTAGAACTCAGAGGTAACAGTATGGGGGGTAACATCAGATAAATTACCAATCCTGTGCACTGAAAGAAAAGCTAATGCTCCAAGATACTTTTTTTTCACTACCAAGAAATAAGACCTGCAGAATTGGCATCTGGCCTAAGCTTTGAGTCACTGTGTTAGTTTTTTTGGTTTTGTTTCATTTTACTTTTTCTTTGTTTTGTTTAGTTTGTTTTCGTAGAGGAAGTCTATCGTAGTAGGATGATGTTAGAGTAGCCATGTACATAAAACTGTATTCTTTTTCCAAGTTCAGCTTTATCAGCACTTGGCAAGAAATGGTAGTTGAATTTGTTGTTGTTCTTAGCATCGGACTATGTGCATGGCTAGTAAAATATCATTTCTGCAATCAGCATATCTAGGATAGTTTAGGTAAGTAGAAAAAAAGATAAAATACAAATAATTCAAAATAGCATATATAAAATATTTTTTCAAGCCGAGTACAGTGGTGTATGCCTATAATCCCAGTACTTGGAAGGCTGAGTCAAGAGGATCACAGGTTGGAGGCCAGCCTCATCAACTTAGCGAGCCCCTGAGCAACTTAGCGAGACCCTTTTTTATAATAAAAAGGGCTAGAGGTATAGCTCAGAGGTAGAATGCCTCTGAGTTCAATCCCCAGCACCACCACCAATAATAATAATTATAATATATATTTTATATTTATATATATTTAATATATATTATATATAAATATATAATATATAATTATTATATGTGGTAGTATATAATAATAATATAATATATAATAATAATTATAATATTATTATAATTATTATTATTATAATAAACTTTTTTTCAGGTGATTCAATATTTTAGCATACTCAATGTCAGGCAAACAACCTTGGCATGGTGGGCGGACTAGGGGGAACATGGGCTATTTCTTTTTCTCTGTCCTACAATAACAGAACACAAGGAAAATAGACAAAAATATGAACTAAGTAAGATCACACACAAAAAATCACAATTGTTCCATAATTTGCTAACCCAAAACCAACCACGGTTTTTGGTGTTTATTCTCATATCTTTTTTTACTGTCTACTTAGATTTATTAATTGGGAAAGAAACTCCTATTTTTAATCTCTTATAGTGTAAGATTGTGTTAGGCTTTTGCTTTTCTTGAACTGTCTTGAAGAAGCATATTTCTCTTTTTTTTTTTTTTCGGTACCGGGGATTGAACCCAGGGGCATTCTACCTCCGCGCTACACCCCCGGCCCTATTTTTTTATACTTTATTTTGAAACCGGGTCTCACGAAGTTGCGGAGGGCCTCACTAAGTAGAGAGAGAGAGAGAGAGAGAGAGAGAACTGAGGCTGGCCGCGAACCCGGATCCTCCGGTCTCCACCTCCCAAAGTACTGGGATTACAAGCGTGCGCCACCACGTCCGGCGAAGAAGCGTATTTCTTAGGCCTCTGCTCTGTGGCAGACTTTGTATCAGGTCCTCGGGATGCGGGGCTGAGTCTGCTGCTCGGGCGGCTGCAGGTCCAGTGGACCACGCCATTGGCGGATGCCAACCTCACCCCCTAATCACATACCATTGCTGTTGTCAGTTGTTTTCGCCATATACCATGTTTGTTTTTTTAGCTCACATACGAGGCTCTACATTTTCCAGTTAAACATCCTCCGGTTGCATTTTGTTTGTTTAATGGCTTTATAAAGATATAACCATAAAACTCATGCTCTTAAAGGGTATAATCCTCCCTAGCTGTGACTTCTCACGTCAACTTTTCAGGATCATCGTTGACTCTTGATTCTTTGCTTAGTTTCGCTCTCCCAGTATTTTGTCATCCACAAAGAAGATTAACTTTACTGGTGTTAGTCCAAAAAGATGATGCAGAGTTCAATGTGATAGTCCAAGGACAGAATCTTGTATCCTTCAAGGCCTTTTCAAAGAGCTGCTAATCAATGCTCGTTGGAAGAGTACTTAACACCTCCAAATTCACCTGCTGTATAATCATTTTGCCCACACTCCACCACGTTATTCTTAACAATATACAAAAGTAAAACTATGGTCTGAAAAGAAAGCCACCACTCAAGGGTGATGGTGGTAAATTCTTTTCAGTGTTTGGAGTCCAGCAAACAACTGCAGAATCACCCCATATATTCAGCTCTGCTTCCTAGGCGCGTACCACATAATACTGTGCTCACAGATGGACAATAGGAAAGCCAAGTAAGATTAGAGTCAAGTAGTTGATGTTACGTCATCTTCTCCAGGCAGAAATAAATCTTTTGTTTCCTTTGCTCCAAACAGCTTTGAGTCCCTTTTTATTATTTAATTTAGCACTTTTTTGGTTTTTGATCTTCCAGACCTTCAACATTTCTATTTTCTCATCTTTTAAAGTATTCGCTTGAATAAAGAAGACACTTGTTTCTGTTTTCTAGTTATGAGCCCATCCTCAGAGTTGCGATTATAAGATAATAATATTTATTCTATTAAGATAAAATATGAATTCCTACTGTTTGGATTTTTTAAACTCGCTCCCTGTCTACTGGTGTAGGACCTAATCTATAAGGAATTCTCCCAGTTACCTTTTAGGAAAGTTTCAGATTATCCTCATGACCTCAGTATGGCTTCCAGAAAGATCTTCCATCTATTTATGATACCTGCTTTGGTATCATTATCTGGGTAATTCTTTTCCTTCCCCCTTCAAATTTGATCTTAAGTTCCTTTTTATTTAGCTCACAAGTTTCTTGCCAAACATTTTGTCTGTATTGCATTTGGGCCCAGAAATCCAACTAAGTCTGTACCTAGTAGTCTGTTTGCTTCCTATACCCCCCACTCCGATCAGTATAATTTTCTTTCCTTAAGGACAACATCATTAAAGTAATATAGGGTCCATGACTCTTGTCCTGTCTCTTTGCTTTTATATTAAGGAAAGACATCTTTCCATTGGTAGCAAGTTTTTGTACATTTTGTCAAACTGGCTACTATCTTCTGGGGACTTTTATGCGTTTGGCAGAAGCATAATTCCTAGCTTCATTTTGGCAAGCTAGCAGCAGTCTTCCGGGGGCTTCTATGCATTAGGTAGAAGGACAGCTAGACACTAGTGCTTTGATTTTGAGGAGCTCTATTATGGTCTAGTGTACGCGCAGCATCACACTTCAGTTTCTCCCTTGGCTCAGTTCCTGGAATTCGAAGGAAATTCCTCTCCGTATCATTTGTGTTAGCAACCTATTGTTCCCGGGCTGTCTTTGTCCTCTCTCTACAGCATAAATGGATTCCGGTGGGAGGGAAGGCAGGAGAGTAAATCTATGTTCTCATTTCCCCCTTTTGTTTTGTTCAACTCTGTAATTACACTTTATTTTCTGAGAAAGTAGTAGGTTTTCAAATTTAAATCTCATGAATTTCAATATTTATGCACATAAATAATAGGAAAAGAGACTTAACTGCTCTCCTCCTCAGTTCCTACCTACCAACTAATATTTGCCATAATGAGATAAAGGCAAATCTGTCTGAAAAAGATGATAGGGATTACCAAATAACACAGTCTATGATTTTTTTCTTCTTAGAAATGGATGAGCAAGTATTGTGGAGAAGGAAAAAAACAAAAAGCACAAAAGGCACTTTATTATTCTTCTCCAAAGTCAGTGTGACCAGTTGAAACTCTCTGGGGGCCTCCAGGTCTGAGAAAAATACACCTACTTGCTTTTAAAGCCCTAGCAGGCCACAACTCTCAGCAAAAATAATTATTTGCGCATCACTATTATGACCTCTCTGGTGCATTTAATCAGTCAGTATTTATGAAGTCTATTCCACGGGCCAGGCAGTTTTCCATGGTAGAAAAATAAAAATATCCAACATATACTGAGTTCTTCTTTATGTGCCAGGAAATATGCTTAGTATTTTCCCAGGTATTTTCTTATCTGATACCTTTGCTACTTCACAGAGGGAGGACGCGATGAACTCAGGAGGAAGAACAGGTGGTGTCTTCATGGGGATGATTTATCCTCTGCGAGCCCCAATTTCCAGAACAGGAACAATAGTAATAATACCTACGTCATCAGGTTGTTAGGAGTAAATGAGTTAATTCCAGTAAAGTTCACAATGCAGAGGTATTGTTTAGATTAAGAAATGCAGAAGTGGAAGGTTCTATGCATACTTAGTCACAATACTAGGCAGTCAGAATACACATTGTGTTTGGGGAAAATGAAGTCATTGTTGATCTTAGTACAGTTCAGTGGAGTCGTGGGGGTGGGACTTACATTGTGGAAGCTGTGGAATGAATGGAGATTGAAGAGTGGGCAAGTAACTCCAAAATTGGGCTCTGAGGTGAGGAAGAGAGAGATTGATAACTGAGAGAGACTTGGGGTGGTACAAGAGTTTAAGGTGGTAGAGCCTTGGACATGTATATCTAAGTATTCATGGAAAACAATAAAGAGAAGAGTTTGAAAACATAGGAGAGTGGTGAATGATCTGTAGACCAGAGCCGTGAGAAGGTTGGGGACAGTGGGATCCAGAACACTAAAGATGTCTACCTTCCTGTTGTAACCAGAAGAAGGACGGAACCAAGTAGATGAGGCTATAGATATCGAGAGCGAATGATGATAAGATGCTGAGGGACATCTTGGGCTTGTTTTCCCCAAGAAGATGGGGTCAAGTTATATACTCAGAGTAAACAGGTATTAGTCGTGTGGAAGGATAGGGGATTTCAGCATATACATTTTTAACTAATAGCTACCAAGATCTTAAAAATAATAATTCATCAAGGAAATGTAGAAAGTTTGCCACAACTGAGGGTCGAGTTGAAGTTGAGTGCTTCTTCTGTATCTCTTTTTATTCCCACTGTGGAAATAAATGAAAACCAGTGAAAAGAGAACAAGCCAACGCTGTGTATTCACAGTCACTTGCAGGGTGACTCTTTTTGACAGGGACTCGAAGGAAAGAGAGTTGGACAGGAGGGAGGGCTTCAGATATGCCCTGAATGGGGTCTCTTGGCAGTGAGAGGCTGTAAGCAGACCAGCGAGTAGCAGGGCTTCCTCTGCAGTGGGTTGCAGGAGCATTTGTGGCTTGCTTCAGTTGGTCCTAAAGTTGGAAGCTGGCCCAAAAATTAGGGAAGCTATCTGTTACTAATCAAGTCCTGGCCACTTGGGGCCAATTGTCAGAGAAATTATTGTTTGCTTCTGGGTTGTTAATAAAAATTGCAGTTTGATTTCCTGTGAATCTGACTTAACAGTAGGTTGATCTGGGCTAGCTGTTGCAGATCAAGGGTTGGTTTCCTGGGCAGGTTTCTGCAAGTTGTGGGTCAGAGCTCTCTCTCTCTCTCTCTATCTATCTATCTATCTCTAACTCTCTTTATCTCTCTATCTCTGTTTCTCTCTAATGGTCTTGCCATTATTCATTTGAATATTAAGTTTCTTACCATTTTATTATTATTGAAACTTAAAATGAGCTTCTATTAGAAACCACTGTTCCTTTAGTTAAAAGAATATAGATCCTGAAAGACAGAAGAAACTTGTGGAATAGTCAATAATGGAATGGAGATAAGAGAATTTATGGAAATAACATTTAAGGAAGTAAAATGGAAATATAAGGTGTACAGTAAAGTAAAAAAAAAAATTTAAACATGCATTGCAGGGTCTAATTGTTTAGCTCAGTAGTAAGGCCCTGGGTTCAGTTCCCGGCATCAGGAAAAAAAGATCGCCTGACATTATTTTGAAGCTTGGAAGAGGTAAATCTTATCTGTGAAAGTCGAGCTTCAGACCAGTCTTTCAGATCAATGGACTAAGAAATAGAGACTTAAGGAATCACCAAGCACACACTTTATATTTTGCACATTTGCAACTCAGACCCAGACAGACTAAGTGACTTGCCCAAGCCCTCACAGCTACCTGGGACTGGACTTTAATCCCGTGTTCTTTCATTTGCATGGATCTAAGAAGTAGCCATTCTGTCAATCATGTTGCATACTTCTTTTTCAAATCTAGAATTGCAAAGTTCAAATAATGCCAGAAAAAGACCTAAACACTAAGTTAATTATGTCACGGAACTGTCCAGGACTACCAGCTTCAGAAAGTAGAGGGAGGATTTAACTTTATCAATGTAGAATCACAAGGCATGATAAATGTGATGATTAATCATATGTTGGAGTGTGCTTATTTGGGGGATTATTTGTTACAATTCCAGAAATTTCCCTGTTCCTATAAAATATGTGAGAGTCAGTTGACCTGATAAGAGAAACAAGAGTGTATTACCATTGATTGATTAGAGAGTAAACCTTTATCTCTCGTCACATAATGAATTTCTCTTTGCCTTAGGCCTGATGAGAAAAACTTAATGGGATGTTTCCACCAGTAGTAAAACCACTGAGCCACATAGAAAGGGCTCTTCACATCTAGTAATGGAAGCACCTTGGTGTCAGCTGGGGAGACATGACTTCCACATTAACGTCATGCTAAAGCGAGAGTTTACAAACGGTGTATCCAGAACACAGTCCCATTTCCCAAAGTTCCATCCCTGGATGTGTGGGACTTTAAGGTTCAAAATTGATCTGGGAATTGATCGAGGTGAAAAGCGGGGATGGGAAGGAAGATCTAGCCACTGGGCCCCATGTTCCTTTTTCCCTGATCCCTGGACACAGCCATATAAGGTAGTCAAGAAATGCCATTAAATACATTCTGGAAAACCTGGAGCTGATAAGCTTTGATCAGTAATAACCAGTTAAGGAAATGCCAGGTATAAGGAAGGGATCTCTTTAAGTCAATCAAACACTGTTAGCCAGGGAGCTTAGGTAATAAATACCAAAGGAGGGTGTTTTGTTTGTATCTTGGCTCTCTGAATGAATCGTCTGGGACCTACACCCAGATGTTTGCAGAGCAGATACTAAAGTCTAAGTTAGACATTTTTATAGGTACCCGTCAGTCTTTATCGTAGCTGTTTTATTCACCTATTCATTTATTCATTCAATAAATATTTGCAGTAAGTCAACTCTGTACTAAATACTCTGCTAAGTGCCCTGGTGGAATAGGAAGCAAAACAGACCTGGTATCTGCCTGGGCTCACAGGATTCTGAGTAGTGGGAACTGTAGAGTAGTTTTAGTATTGATACTTGGTACCTCGGTCAGCACTCTCACTGCTGTGATACAGTATACCTGACCACCACAACTTAGAGGAAGGAAGATTTATTTGATCATAGTTTTTGGAGATTTCAGGGCTCAGTCCATGTCAGGCTGGGTCTGCAGAGCTCAGGAGTTCAGGGCATGGTGGCAGGAAGCAAAGAGAGGGAGAAAGCAAGGCTCTGTTCTTACATCATGGAAGCTGGAGGTCAGAGACAGAGCAAAGGGAGAAAGGACCTTATATAATCCCCAGGGGACCCCTCCTTAGTAACCAAGCTCCAACTCCAACATGGATGTCTGGTCTCCATGAGGGCTAGAGGGACATTCTAAACCCAAACCATTACTCTTGGGGTTCATGTAAACCATTAGTGAGAGACCATTAGGAATTCCCTGGTTTTAATGGAGCTGAATTTCCTGAATTGGTGGGCTATACTCTACTGATTGAGAATAGTACCAGCAAAAATGTGAAAAAGCCTTTCTTCTCTGTAATAAAATTCTTTGCTAATAGCAATGAGATCCTAAATTCACACAAGAACTCTTAATTCTAGCTAGGGGCCCTGCTGATATTTGTTGTAATAATGTCAGAATCTTTAACTGTGGAGCATGGTGAGTCCATTCCTACAAGGAAACGACAGGACAAGACCCAAGGAGCACTTTAGAGCATTCTGTGTGAATTCCCACCTCTTCCAGTGTTTCTACCTGTGTGAAATCTGTGACTCCCTTCTTAATAGATATAAATAGATTTTTAAAAAGATCACACATAATACTGTCAGAATTTTCACAGCAAATTTTGTACTTAAAAAGGATATTAACACAATTATACTTTTAATAATATTCTTCCCAACTATACATACAAGTCCCCATTCTGAAGAATTACTGTCATACATAATCAAACATATGGATGTCTAAGTAGATTACAGGATCTCAGCCTTTGTCATCATTTCACAAGGTATTCAAAAAATTCAAGGAAGTAGAAGGGACAGAGATTTTAAGTATCCTAAGATGGCAATTAAATGAGCCAAAGAGAAAATGTCTGAACTCTTGAAAAAGAGACTGCTATTCTTACCCATTCTAGTTATCATTACCTCTTACACGCCAAGTGCCAGAAAATAGCTACCCAGAAGGAACCCAGAATTAGTAGTTTTGTCCTTTCTTGTTATCCACCATGGCCTCACAGTTGTGTTTGGACTGAGTAAATCCCTTCGTACATTGAGTTTGTGGCTAAATCACAATAAAAAAGTAGGTCCTTTTCTCTTACCATTTTAGAAACCAGTAACATATATCGCTACCAGGACATGTTTTTGGCGATTTTTCATAAGCATCACGCTTGAACATTGGGCTACACGCAGTCAATTGCATGGTTAAAAATCCATGTCTTTTCCTGAAGAGTGTACCAGTGTCCTAATTTAGTGGTGCATTGAAGCTCTGCATTTCAGAACCATGAGCTTACACCACCCACCCTGGTAGATCTCTAATAAGGATCAACATGACTAATATATAAGCCTGTTTTTGTTGTTTAAAAAAAGTAAACATAGCTTTTAACTTTGACTTTACATATTTGTACATGACTGAAAAAAGAATCATTTAAGTAAGCTACATTAATCTTAAAAAGCACTACCGTCCTTGTAGTGCACATCATTAAAAGCCGGACAAGGCTAACTATGGCTTGAAAAAGAAGCCTGAATTTGTAGAAGAATGTTTAAAGCACCGATTCCTCTTTGATTAAAAAATGTAATATATTAGGACCACAGAGGAAGAGAAAGACCTGCTGACATGAGGAGTTTCATGAGTAAAGTAAAATTTACTTGGAACTTTGAAGCATATTTAAATCCTGAACTCTCTGCAATGAAACACCTAGGAAAGTGCTAGGAAGAAGGTGTCCCAGGGCACACCTGGGGCACAGATGTGTCAGAGGCCTGATATCGTGCCTAGAATCTGGAAGACACTACTCCCAGGTAGATGTCTACACATGTGTCTTAGATGAGGAGGAAAGATTCCATCCATAGAGATGATTTCTTCATCGCTTGACGGGAAAACAAGGCGTGGGGATAGGCTGCATGGACCTTTGGATTTTGGGGGAAGGAAAATACCTCTATGGAAGGAGGGCTGGGATAATAGAATATGCAACTTTTGTTACGGTTTGGAGCGATGCCGCGGGTTCTTGTTCTTAGCTAATTTAGAAAAAGTTAGCCAGAACTACTGTTGCAAGCTTGCACAAAGTTTTTATTATACAGAGAGAAAACAGGGGACAGAGTAAACAAAGCACCACGCCAGAGGTGACGTAGTGGAGTGCCTTGAAAGTAAGGCACTGAGGCCCTTTGAACATACATAATTTTTATAAGAATTATTATCCCTTGTTTCTTATCTCACTTAACCAATAGTCTTCTTTTCCCACCAAAAGCAGGGGCAGATCAGCCAATTAAACCCTTTTTTTGTTAGCCCCCTTTGTTCATTTTTACAGAGACAGATAGGTCAAATGTCACTGATTAACAGGTGCTGTCTGGTTAACAAGGT
>PVJS01008208.1:0-53835 GCA_004027185.1 Glis glis | reverse complement strand
TCCAGTTCCCAAGTCCCTTTGGGCCTGTCTGTTTGGGTGGGGACCCCCTGCAGCTGGGTGCAAGCCAGTAGCACACCAGCACTCCCCTCCCATTTACAGCAGGACTCCCCCGGGCTTTCCGGGTTGTAGGCCTGGACACTGGGGCTTTCAGCTTTCGCCAGTAGGGTCCCTCCGGGGCTGTCCCCACAACAGACAGAAGCGTGCTCTGCAGCCCGTGTGCAACCCACTTTCTCTCCGCTTTAGTTCATGCGGGGAGCTCTGATGTCCCGTTCCCGAGTCCCTTTGGGTCTGTCTGTTTAGGTGGCTGCACCCTGTGGCTGGGTACTGAGGGGGAGGAGGAAGGCCGTGGCTCTCTACCGCTGGTGCCCCTCTTTCCCTCCGCCTTTGTGCTGGGCAGCAAAGCCAGCCCTCTCTTCCCGTTTGGGACGAAACCTTTCCAGGCTTTCCGGGTCGTAGGCCTGGCCGCTGGGGCTTTCAACTTCTGCCAGTGGGGTCCCTCTGGGGCTACCCCCGGCGCAGATGTGGAAGCGTGCTCTGCAGCCCGCGCGCGACCCACTTTTCTCTCCGCTTTAGCTCAGGCAGGGAACTCTGGTGTCCCCTTCCCAAGTCCCTTTGGGTCTGTCTGTTTAGGTGGCTGCACCCTGTGGCTGGGTACTGAGCGGGAGAGGGCAGGCCGTGGCTCTCTACCACTGGTGCTCCTCTTTCCTTCCGCCTGGATGCTGGGCAGTGAGGCCAGCCCTCTCTTCCCGTTTGGGACGAAACCTTCCCAGGCTTTCTGGGTTGTAGGCCTGGACACTGGGGCTTTCAGCTTCCGCCAGTGGGGTCCCTCCAGGCTATCCCTGGCGCAGATGGGAAGTGTGCTCTGCAGCCCGCGCATGACCCACTTTTCTCTCCACTTTAGCTCAGGCGGGGATCTCTGGAGTCCCATTCCCGAGTCCCTTTGAGTCTGTCTGTTTAGGTGGATGCACCCTGTGGTTGGGTACTGAGGGGGAGGGGGAAGGCCGCGGCTCTCTACCGCTGGTGCCCCTCTTTCCCTCCACCTGGGTGCTGGGCAGCAAAGCCAGCCCTCTTTTCCCGTTTGGGGTGAAACCTTCCCGGGCTTTCTGGGTTGCAGATGGGTAGGTCGCACGCGGACTGCAGAGCTCGCTTCCCCGCCTGTGCCAGGGACAGCCCTGAAAGGACTGTGACAAGCAGAGAGGGGACAAACAGGTCCACAGACCTGGACACCTGGATCTCATCAACAACTCCATTGCAGAAGACAGAAGGGAACCTAGAGTAACTTCAACCCAATACCAACAATCTACAGGCAGAACAACAGTGGAGTGATATGGGACATAGATATTGAAGAACATATTGATAAACACACACTAGAGAGCTAAGAATAACCACACAGGAGAGGCTAGCCATCTTCAAGACACACCTAGCAATAAATATCTACATCCAGAAGAGGTGACTATACAGGGAGGGTGATTAGGCACAGGAAACCTACACTGAGAGAGAGATATGAAAACCTAGAGATAAAAAAACCTAGACTGAGAGAGAGATATGAAAAGTAACAAAGGTATAAACTTAAGAAACCTGAAATCATGGGAAAGAGGAACAATGAAACAATGAGTCCCCACAACTCCACAACAATAGAACCCATTACCACAGAAATTCAGGGACTGCCAGAAGGACAATTCAGAACTTTAGTAGTAGAAATGATACAGGATTTCCGAAAATAATTCAGAGAGAGCTTGAAACAAATGAAGGATCAAATAAGCAAAGAATCTGACATCCAAAATAGGAATCAAATAGAGGCTTTGAAGGAAGTGAAGGATGCAATAATTGAAATGAAAGCATCAATACAAACTATTAACAATAGAATAGAACACATGGAAAACAGAATTTCACTCTAAGAAGATGACCACTCCAAAAGTGAACGCATCATACATAGTATAGAAATAACAATTCGACAGCATGAATTGGACATTGAAGAGATCTCAGCCAACCTGAAAAGAGCAAACCTAAGAATAATAGGCATAGAAGAGGGAATAGAAGCTGAAACCAAAGGAATAAACAATCTATTCAGAGAGGTAATATTGGAAAATTTCCCAAACATAGAAAGGGAGATCAACACCCAGGTACAAGAAACATATAGAACTCCGAACAGGCAAGATCAGAGAAGAGGTTCACCACGACACAAATTGACTAACGTAGAGGCCAAGGAGAGAATCTTAAAGGCAACCAGAGAAAAAAACCAAGTAACATACAGAGGCAAAACAATAAGAATTACCCCTGACCTCCCAAACCATGTCATGAAATCCAGGAGGGCCTGCGGCGACATACTCCAAACTCTGAGAGAAAACAACTTCCAACCAAGATTTACCTATCCAGCAAAGATATCTATAAAAGTTGATGGGGAAATAAAAACCTTCCACGACAAACAGAAGCTGAAAAAATTTATGTCTGCCAAACCAACATTAGAAAAAGTACTCAAAGAGATCAACTATAAAGAAGAGATAATGAATAAACACCAGAACCAAAGAAACAATAATTCCCATCAAACAGCCAACTAAGAAAAGGGAGGAAAACACTATCTCAAACAGAAGTCAAAACTCAAAATATTAGGAATTAAGAATCATCTCTCAATAACCACGTAGAATATAAATGGACTCAATTCCCCAATCAAAAGACATAAGGTGGCAAATTGGATCAAAAATCTCAATCCATCTATATGCTACTTACAAGAAACACACCTTACAAGTAAAGACACTCACAAACTAAAAGTAAAAGGCTGGAGCAAGGTAATCCACGCCAGTGGAACACGAAGACAAGCAGGAGTAGCAACTATGATATCAGACAAATTAGATTTCAAGCCTAAACTTATCAGAAGAGACAAAGAAGGTCACTTTTTACTAGTAAAAGGAACAATCCAGCAAGAGGATATAACGATAGTCAACATTTATGCCCCAAATATAGGTGCAACCACTTTCATAAAACAAATTCTTCATGACTTTAAGTCACACATAGATCCCAATACAATAATATTGGGAGACTTCAAGACTCCTCTCACAGCACTCGACCGATCTTCAACACTAAGGGTCAGTAAAGATGCCTCAGACCTAAGGAACACCATAGGTCAAATAGACCTACTAGACACATACAGAATATTTCACCCAACTACAGCCGAATTCACATTATTTTCCGCTGCTCATGGAACCTTCTCTAAAATAGACCATATCCTAGGCCACAGAGCAAGTACTAGCAAATTCAAGAAATGTGACATAATCCCCTGTGTATTTTCAGACCATAATGGAATGAAACTAGAAATCAACTATAAGAAGACACAGAGAAATCTCATAAACACATGGAGACTGAACACCACACTGCTGAATGAAGAATGGGTCAAAGAGGAAATAAGGAAATTCCTAGAAACAAACAAAAATGGGGAAACAACATATCAAAATCTGTGGGACACGTTGAAAGCAGTATTAAGAGGAAAATTCATAGCACTGAGTGCTCACATAAGTAGATTTCAAAAGCACCAAATAAACAACCTAATGACACACCTCAAAGCCCTTGAAAAACAGGAACAGTCTAACCCCAAAGCCAATAGAAGATAGGAAATTATTAAAATTAGAGCAGAAATCAATGAAGTGGAGAATAAAAAAACAATACAAAAAATCAACAAAACCAAAAGCTGGTTTCTTGAAAAAATACACAAGATAGATAAACCACTAGCCAACCTAACCAAAAGAAAAAGAGAATCAACCCAAATTACCAAAATAAGGGATGAAAAAGGAGATATCACAACCGACAGTGCGGAAATAGAGGATTATCAGAAACTACTTTGAAAAGATATACTCAAACAGAATGGAAAACCTTGAAGAAATTGACAAATTTTTAGACACATACAACCCTCCAAAACTGAATCAAGAAGATATAAAAAAATTAAACCAACTGATAACAATCAAAGAGATTGAAGCAGCAATAAAGAGCCTACCATCAAAGAAAAGCCCAGGTCCAGATGGTCTCCCAGGTGAATTCTATAAAACCTTTATAGAAGAGCTAATCCCAATATTTCTCAATTTATTCCATGAATAGAAAGAAACGGGACTCTCCCAAATACGTTCTATGAAGCCAATATCACATTAAAACCAAAACCAAATAAAGACAGCTCAAGGAAAGAAAACTACAGGCTCATATCATTGATGAACTTAGACGCAAAACTTCTAAACAAAATACTAGCAACACACATTCAAAACCACATCAAAAAAATTATACACCATGACTAAGTCGGGTTTATCCCAGGGATGCAAGGCTGGTTCAACATACGTAAAACAATCCATGTAATCCACCACATAAACAGAACAAAAGACAAAAATCACATGATCATTTCAATAGATGAAGAAAAAGTATTTGACAAAATCCAGCACCCATTCATGCTAAAAACACTGCAGAGAATTGGAATAGAAGGAACATACCTCAACATCATAAAGGTAATATACAATATGCCCACAGCAAACATCATACTGAATGGGGAAAAACTTCGAGAATTCCCCTTAAAAATAGGAACAAGACAAGAATGTCCACTGTCACCACTCCTTTTCAACATAGTACTAGAGACTCTAGCCAGAGCAATAAGGCAAGAGAAGGAAATAAAAGGAGTACAAATAGGAAAAGAGGAGCTAAAACTATCTCTATTTGCAGATGACACGATAGTATACTTAGAGTATCCAGCAAACTCAACCAAGAGGCTTATAGAACTGATCAATAAATTCAGCAAAGTATCTGGATACAAAATCAATCTTAAAAAATCAGAAGCTTTTCTGTACACCAACCATGAATCCACTGAAAAAGAAATCCAGGAGACATTTCCACTCACGATATCCCCCAAAACAATAAAATACTTGGGAATAAACCTAACCAAGGAGGTAAAAGACCTCTACAAGGAAAATTATAAAGCATTAAAAAAAGAAATTGAAGAAGATCTTAGAAGATGGAAAGATCTCCCATGCTCTTGGGTAGGCAGAATAAATATCATCAAAATGGCCATTCTTCCAAAAGTGATCTACGGATTCATTGCAATACCCATTAAACTACCAAAGTCATTCTTCACTGACATAGAAAAATCTGTTCTTAAATTTATTTGGGACAACAAAAAACCCAGAATAGCCAAATTAGTTCTTAACAACAAGAACCACGCAGGAGACATCACAATACCTGACTTCAAACTATACTACAAAGCCGTAGTAATAAAAGCAGCATGGTACTGGCACAAAAGCAGAAACATAGACCATTGGAGCAGAATAGAAGATGCTGAAAGAAAGCCACATACCTACAGCCAATTGATTTTTGACAAAGGGGCTAAAAACATCCACTGGAAAAAAGATAGCCTCTTCAACAAATGGTGCTGGCAAAACTGGCTAACTATATGCAGAAAAATGGAAATAAATCCCACCTTCTCACCTTGCACAAGAACCAACTCATGATGAATCAAAGACCTAAAAATCAGACCAGAGACCTTGCAGCTACTTGAAGAGGGCATAGGTCCAACACTACAACACATAGGCACAGGTAAAGACTTCCTTAACAAGACCCCAAAGGCACAGGAAATTAAAATGAGGATCAATATATGGGATTGCATTAAAGTGAAGAGCTTTTGTGCAGCAAAGGAAACTATCAAGATCCTCAACAGAGAGCCAACAGAATGGGAGAAGATTTTTGCCAGCTACCCCTCTGATAGAGGACTAATATCTAGAATATACAGAGAACTTAAAAAATCACCACTAAGAAAACAAACAACCCAATCAAAAAATGGGCAAGTGAACTAAATAGACACTTCACAGAAGAAGAAATACAAATGGCCTGTAAATGTATGAAAAAATGTTCAACATCATTAGCAGTCAGAGAGATGCAAATCAAAACTACCCTGAGATATCACCTAACCCCAATAAGAATGGCAAACATTAGAAACACAAACAACAAATGCTGGTGAGGATGTGGAGAAGCAGGAACTCTAATACACTGCTGGTGGGAGTGCAAATTAGTGCAACCACTTTGGAAAACAGTGTGGAGGATCCTCAGAAGAATGGGAATGAACCTACTGTACGACCCAGCAATACCACTTCTAGGCATCTACCCAAAAGATCAGAAACCAAACTACCAGACTAATGTATGTGTGTCTATGTTTATAGCTGCACAATTCACAATCGCCAAACTTTGGAACCAGTCAAGGTGTCCATCAACAGATGGATGGATTACAAAACTATGGGATATGTACACAATGGAATTTTATGCAGCCATAAAGAAGAACAAAGTTACATCATTTGTAGGGAAATGGGAAGAACTAGAGAACATTATGCTAAGTGAGGTTAGTCAGGCACAAAGAGTGAAAAGTTGGATGTTCGCCTTAATATGTGGAAGCTAAATAGAAGGAGATTTAGAAGGGACTACAGACAAAGAAGATGAAAACTTTAGATGAACAAAGAAGATGACCTAACTGAGGGAGTTGGGAGGGGGGTGGAGGGAAACACACTAAAGCACATGAGGTATATATCCAAACTTATAAAACTCAGTCACTATGCAAAGCACTAAAGGGAGGGAACGGGGAGGGAATGGGGTGGGATTTGAGGGAGGACTAAATGGGCAATGTGTGCATGTATGGTTCTTCTAACCTGACACCTATGAAATGTATAATTACAATGCACCAGTAAATGGATATAAATAAAAAAAAAGAATTTTGATTTTCAATATGATCAAAGGCTTCAGAAATGAAATCAGGGAGAGTGTATAGAAAATGAAAGAACAGATGAATAGAGAAATTGAGGCACTATAAGTAAGAATCAAAAAGAGGCTTTCAGCGAAATGAAGGAGTTAATAAATGAATTAAAGACCTCAATATAAACCACCTCTGGCAGGCTAGACGATATGGAAAATAGAGTCTCACTCGTGTAAGACAGCTTATTCAAAACTGACCACACAGTCAACAATATAGAGAAGACAATACATGACCAGACATCCAAAAAATATGTGATAACATGAAACAACCTAACTTACAGATAATAGGCATTGAAGAATATGCCAGTTTTGGAAAATTGCTCTGGTATTAATTTCTAATAAAATGTAAGAAGGCAGGCATTCAGGCAAGGAGAGGCTGTAGCTCCATTTGTTACATTCCATGAGCTCCCCCTCCCTTCTTTCCTGCCTCTTTGTTCTAATGATTAACCTATAGTAAGAATGTAATGACAGTTGAAACCTCTAGCCTTAGAAGTATGTAGAGACTTAGGAGCACCAGAGAGACAATTAGAGCCTTTAGCCCTACAAATATAGGAAAAACAATTGACAGTCCAGAGATCACAGTGTCTCTGCCTGTCCATAAAGATAACAAGGGCCTTATGCCCTGTTCTTAAAAAGTACACACAGCCACACTGTATGTAATCAATGCCTCTATTTTCCTCCTATTCTTTGTGACTCAGCCTCAGTATGAGAAAGGCAAACTCCCTCTGTTACATCAAAGGACCCATAGTTGATAGACAACCAATACATCCCAATACAATAGGGGTAAAAACAAAGTATATTATTAACATTTATACTTAGTAAGTACATTTAGCAGACTAAAAGGAACCACTGGCCTAAGGAATAAGCTAGGCCTAAGTAATAATAAGTTACTAGCTCATTGCCTTGGTAATGCTGATAAGAACATATAAAAGTGGAAATTATATTTAAAGTCTGGGGTCTAAGTTGGGGGAGAGTTCCACTTTCAGGCTCTCCAGTGTGTCTTTCAGGCATGCTACATTTCTCTTCTTTTTCTATTTCCTACTTATTTCGTAATAAAATTTTGTTAAAGCTGCAAGCAAGCTGCCTGTTAGTTTTAATTCTTCTCTTCAGACAATCTGATCTGAATTGAAGGAAGAGGCCACAGCGCCACTCCCACCATAACAAAAAAGGTCTAGAAGCACAAAGTAAGGGTATTAGAAGCCTCTTCAGAGAAATATCAGTGAATATCCAAAACAGAAAAAGACTTGGACATCCACATACAGGAGACATTCAGAACACTAACAAGATAAGATCAAAGAAGAACTTCTGCAGGCAGCATAATAATCAAAATGACTAATATAGAGGCCAAGGAAAATAATCTTAAAAGCATAAAGAACAAATGTATGGGTCAAATTCAGGGCCAAAACAATAAGAATCACTCCAGACTTCTCAACCCAAGTTGTGAAAGCCAGTAGGGGCTGGTATGATGTACTCCAGACCATGAAAAAAAAAAAAAAATCTTCCAACTAAGATTGCTATATCCAGCAAAGATATTAAAATTGATGGAGAAGTAAGAACGTTCCAAGACAAGCAGAAACTAAAGGAATTCATGACTACCAAGCCAGCACTAGAGATAAAACTTAAAGAAATAAAACACAAAGAAGGAAAAAAAAAGAAGTAAATACCAGAACCAAAGAAGGGCAAAGTCCACCAGATGGGCAACTAAGTGAAGGAGAAATAACACTGTATCAAACAGAAAATATAACTCAAAATCACTGGGAACAAAAAATCATCTCTCAATAATAACACTGAATTCCAAAGGTCTAAACTCCCCAATTAAAAGGCACAAACTGGCAATGTGGATTAAAAAAACATAATCCAACTCTATGCTGCTTGCAAGAAGCTCACCTGACAGGAAAAGATATCCATAGGCTAAAGGTGAAAGGATGGAAAAAGCTAAAAAGCATAAATGCATACTAGGGGAAATGCAAGATAGAGCATATGGATAATCGCATAATAGGACTTTCTCTAGCCTGGAAGATCATGGAAAGCATCCTGGAAGTCATTAAATTTTTCCAGAAGGATGCCTAAGAACTATCTGTATTAAGAAGAGAAATGGGAAAGTATTCCAAAGAAAGATATCAGCATATGCAAAGTCTTGGAGGTAAAGAAGAATTAATCAAATGAAGAAATTAAAGTGTGAATATTTCTGGAGATTAAATCGGAAAAGTCAAGTGACAACAGGTGAGGCTGGAGATGTAGGCTAGAGACAGTCAAGACAGGCCCAGGCAGGCATAATAGAGTTTGAACATTATAGCAAAGAAAACTAGAAAGTTTTGACACAATTCACTTTTCCTTATACAGGAGACATTATAATTTGCGGACATTCTATTGGATAGGTGAATACTGGAGAAAGCAAAACAAATAGAGGGATAGAAGAAGGCTTGGGTAAGAGATTCTTGTGACCTGGAGTCAGAGATAATCATGGTGTTCAGAGAGAGAGAGAGAAAGAGGATTATCTGGACAAGGAGTGGTGGAATTATCAGAGCCAGCAATTGCTTTGAAAGGAGATTTGTGGATTCAGCTCTAGAAGTCTTCTGGATGAGTTTTTTTGGGTTTCTAATCATAGAATTATGCTATTTGAAAATGGAGATAATTTCACTCTTCTTTCCCTATTTGTATCCCTTTAATTTCCTTTTCACAAAATTCTCTGGCTAAGACTTCAAGAACTCTATTGAATAGGAGTGGTGATAGTGGATATCCTTGCCTTGTTCCTGATTTTAGAGGAAATATTTTCAGGTTTTACTTATCCAGTATAATGTTGGCTTTGGGTTAATCATATATATGATGTGTTTAGCTAAGTTTTTTCTATTCCAAATTTCTTTAGCGTTGTTAACATAAATGGGTGTTGGATTTTGTCAAATGCTTTAGGTAAAGGTAGACTAAGAACATGAGTTATTTTAGTCTTGGACATACTGAGTTTTTGATATGTCCTATAAATAGATCAGGTTGGCAGTTTGAAATACAAAGTCCATCTATGCTGTCTATGTGTATGTATTTTATATCAGTAATGTATGGATATGCTGTAGAAGCATCATATATATAACAAATAAAGCTATTGAAGTGGCTACAGTTGCCAAAGTAAAATATGAATATGGCCAAGAAAATATTTAAATAAAAGTGTCGAGAGATAAGAGAAAACCACAGAAAGTGAAATATAACAAAAATACCTCACTTCTATAAAAAAGAGAGAGAGAGAAAGAGAGAATGTTAAATACTACTGCAATGTTGAGTTAGATAAGAACTAAAATATATCTATTGGACTTTGTATTAGAAACATCATTAGATGTTCATGGAGAGTCTGGATACAGTAGAGTAATAGAGGACCAAGTTTACCTTATTTCATAATTGATATTTAATCATATTTTCTTTTACCTTCAAAATAAAAGCAAACAAATTCTAACCCTAATCCTAATCCTAACCCCATAAAAATAAAAGAGAACCATAAGTATTGGTGCTATTCATTCACCCTCAGGAATAAATAAGAACAACCAAACAAGAACTAATATAACATGAACCCCAATACACACAAGGGGAGAATTAAAACTTTCTAAGAAATATAGTAATAGGGAGAAAACTCTCAGGCCTGTGATAAGAGACATTTTGTCTACCTCTCCAGTTAAGTTTGTTTTGTTTGTAATAATTTTTGTAATTACCCCAACACAAAATTATCTCCTGGCAGAAAAACTTGAGCAAAATTCACTATTTCAATTCTGTTTTCTTAAATAAAATGTGTAAAAATAACCTGGAATTTTATTGGTGTGCCTGAAGTACCATAGTAGAACAACATAAAAAACAACACAGAACAAAAAGTGCCAAATTCAAAAACATGTCTTCATCAATTCCAAATTAAAATTCTGACATTAGATATGTATTCAACAAATATCTAGAAAAATGACCACAACAAAAACTTTGGAAAATGACAATAGCATTAACTATACTTTGAGTCAATATATAACTTGATTATTTTTATATTGTTTTAATAACTTCTGTTTAAAATGTTAAAATCAGTAAAGCTCCTTATTTTAAAGCATATGAGACTAAGTCTAAAATCAAACTTACTAGGGAACCCCTCCACCTTTGCTTTTAAAATAAAATGCCCTTTTTAAAGTAAATACTCAGGGGATTTGTCAGCTTTTAAAATATAAATTCCCCAATAGTTCTGAAAAGTAGAGGTACTATTCTCATTCCATAGTCATATTCATGTCTCTCTCTTTCATATATCCATATGAGAAGTAATGAGGCTTCAGCCTTATCTTTTAGATACTCCAGTGCATGAAGGAAAGTGGAGAAAGTAGAGAAAGAAAGAGGATAAATTTCTGTTAATGGTAATGAGAAAATGAAATAAATGACTAGAAATATTCATATGTGCATAGTAATATTTATTAGCCTGCATATAAAACATATAGTTATCATTTAACACATATTTCTTTTTGAGTAGTTGGTATAAAATGTGACTAGGTAATTGAATATTTGGCAAAATGAAAATATGCATATATTTAACATTCATGGTAACACTAGTGAATTCTAATATTTGCTCTTTCAGGGTAGACCATGAGGCCTAAACAATGTACCATATACCCATAAACATTTGGATTCACTACATGTTGACACAAACTCTGTGGAACCATACTCCTTTCTTTTAACAAAATTACCATGTCTCTTGAGATGAGAATGAGAAAATGTTAAAGTTAGTATCTATTCTGTCAAATTTTTTTTAGAATAAATAGGTAATGTTAGATTTTAAAAATCAGTGACATAAAAATATAGGAAAATAATCTAGGAATGTTTCTAAATAACAATAGCACATAAGATTCCTTATTTTTACTTGAGTTTACCTATACTAGTAAAATCAGTAATGCTCCAAGGAGAGTTCAGTAATGACAGGCTCACAGATAGACCCCTTGTCCCTCACTTTGCTTTGCCAAACAGTACCTCCTCTTCTCAGGGTGTTTGGTCCAGTGGTGTCTGGATGGATAAGTGACACATATGCTTTCCACGCTTCCCTCAATTCCGTATGCATCCCCACTCAGAGAGGGGTTTTATATGTTAGTGAAATCATCAGCCTCAGTTTGCTTGTATGAGTGGCATCCAAATGAGAAACTGTCCTGGCCTATGTACAAGAAAGTAGCTTTGTAAAGACAATACTGACTTGCTGTAGTTCCCAGTGTGCAGAAGGGAAAGACAGTGTCCTTTAAGATAATATATATCTGGACTTTCCAGTCAAGTCACATTGTTCCTTTATCTTGGCTGGTTTTCTTTATAACAGAAAGGGAGCATTCCTGGATATGGTGTTATACTGTCTTCCTTTCCTTTAGGGATGATACACCACCTTAGAGCTTCAAAATCATTAGAAAAATAGCCATTCCTGTGTCATTTTTTCCACCCTATTTTATAGAGAGTTATACTCATTATCATCTCATTCTCTGCCCACCAACTCAGTTAGTACTGTGAATTCTCCTGGTTCCTCATTTTTAAATCTTCTGGTAAATTCCAGATTTTCTGCTCTATTCCTCAGAAAATATACCAGATGGGAAAGAGAAAATAGTCACTGATGAAGAAGTTGCAAGGGATTATCCAAAATATACTTTTCATCTTCAGAACAAATTGGAATTTTAAAAATTGCAGTAGAGATTTATTGATCTACAGAAGCTTTGCTACTGTCAATATTTACAACTCAGAATGACAGTGTCAACATCAACAGACACATTCAACCATATCCAAGAGCAGTAAAATTAGTTGGAAGCAGGTTAATATGAAACCTTACATTCTTTTATATTGATTTACTCTGAAAGTGAAAGATTTTATTTTTGGAAAGTGTCATAAATGCAATTTGGAATATTTCTGTGAGTATAAAGCAAACAACTTTTTTCAAATAAAACTTTTTCCCCCAGACACATACTTGAGTAATAGAGATTAAGTAAAAAATAGCAAAGTGTCATCTTTTCTTGATTTTAATTTATTCACTTAATTAGTAGTTGTTATAGATTTACTTTTAAACTGTTTAAGTATATTATGTTAAGAAATGGATGGGTAGATAAACTATGCCATTTTCTTCTAGCAATTTTCCTAACATTTATAATTCACTGTGAAGGTTAGACATCATAAAATAAAGGTAAAGCAGTATTTACTGAATTACATCTAAGGCCAGCATACTGATTTTTATTCTTTAGAATTTCACTAGCTTTTGGTCAGGGGCCAGCTGTGGTTGCAGGGCAGATTCCCAGAGAGAAGAAGGCATGTGGAGTCGCCATTAGGAGGAGATCAACAGCAGCTTTATTGTACAGACCTGTTCCTTATAGAAGGTTTTGGGCAAAATGGCACACATCCACGCCAGTGTGGATGTTCACAGATGTGTTACATTTTCCCCAGTCATGCTTATATAACTAATTACACATCTGAGGTTGCATGGGATGAGTGGGATCATGTCCTTACCACCAGCCTGAACTTCCTTTGAGCCCCACACTCCATCCCCTACAGGGTGAGGGTGGGAGACTTGACCCAGAGAGCATTGCATTGGGCCCAAAGACCACAACAGCAATAGAGAGTACAACAGGTTACTATTATTCCTCCAACCACACAGGTGGTGATAGTCAACATCCATCTCCAGAAGAAACCACCAAGTTCCTTCCAGTGAGTTCCACCAAGTTGTAAGTGGGTTCTCCTATAAGGACTGAATAGCCTGCACTTCTGCATCCATATCCATTAAGGAGAAGCCCTTAAGGCTTGCTGTACCTGTTTCTGGTGGTCATGAATGTATAGACAGCACTCCACATGTACAGGAGCACATGTTCTGCCTTGGGCAGCAATTAGCATATCTAACACCATTGTTTTATACAAAATCACCTTCCCCATCTGGGTATTGTCCTGCACACCAAGGACACTGCCATACAGCATCTTGCATTTGAACGTGGGTAAGAGGCAATCATCACTGCTGGTGTGGGTGCCTACATGTCCTAGTTTATTATGTAACCATGATGCTAGGGACAAGGACTCTGGAAGTAGTTATAGAGCCCAAATTTGCACTAAAGCATCAGCAACATCTTTACCAGGGGCCTGTAAAGACCTATGTCTTGGAACATGATGTATAGTAGCTCCTTCCTGGAGTCCCTTTTTCCACAGGCCTTCCCACATATCCTTGCCCATAATGGGTGGTGCCCAATCAACCAGTCTTGTGCTACCCATCAGGGCAGCCACAAGGTTAGACCTCAGTAGACTGCCCAGCTTTTGTACTGACATGCAATGGCCCAGACTTCTTCATGAGAACTAACCAGACCACCCAGAGCTCAGCCCATTGGCTAGAGTGTCGATCACCAGTCTCATGCCACAAAGTTTCTGTGGCAGGCTATAAAGCCACAGCCACCCACATGGGCAGCTCCCCATGACAGGAGCCATCAGTATACCATGCTTTAGTGGGTATTGGGACTTTCCCCTTCTTCATAGGTACTTGGGATATCTCCCAACTCTGTGAGTTCTGAGGGAGCTGTTGCTCAGAAATGTCCTGGCTCCAGCAGAATATGTAGCTGTTTAGTTAAATTGCTACTATAAAATCATGTACCCCACTTGGTCAGAGTGGGTGTTTGTTCCACCCGTATCTGGGAAGTACAAGTACAAGACTATAACCAGCATTCAATAGGGTAGATGGTCTGCACCATCACTAACCTAGTACCTGTAATGGCTTCACAAACTAAGAGGGCAGCATATACATCTGCTGTTTTACAATGGGAGTAGCGTGCTTCTGCCCCTTTCCCAATTGAACAAAACCCAATTGGGGTATTCCTGGCACCTTGTTTCTGCCATAACCCTCATCCAAAGGCTGCGTTATTGACTTGGACTATTATCAGGAAAGGGAGGGCAGAGTCTACTACCCACAGAGTTTGAGCCTGTGATACTTCCCTCTTGGTGGAAGTAAATGTAGTTTCCATTTTAGGGGTACAATCCCAAATTGCCCCCTTATGGACAAGATGCTGTAAAGGGCACACAAGCATGGCTAAATGAGGTATAAATGTTTGCCCCAAACCCCCAAATACCCAGATAGGTCTGTACCTTTTTGACCATTCCTGGTCAAGGACAGGCTTGTATTTGTCTTTGTATACCACCTTTGTATACCACCTTTGTTTACCACCTTTGTTTTACCTGACCAGACAACTCCTAAGAATTTGACAGAATACCCAGGTTCATGGACCTTGTCCTCATTGACAACCCACCCCCATTCCTGGAGAGTGGCTCAGAAGCTGCATGTGGCTACATGCACTAGGACCCATCAGGTTTTCATACTGGCCATATGGGAGAGTTGAATGGGCTATGAGTCAGGCGGATTACACTTTCCTCTTCTGGTTGCAGTATGTTTGTCCAATTTCTTCATGCCCCCCCCCCAGTAACTTGTATTGCTGTACATTCACAATGTTCATGATTTTGGCTTGGGCCAAGCTGCTGCCAGAGCACCAAAAGTAATTTGGTGGGTGTTTGGCATTTTATCTTCTCACAGTGGACAATGGTGTACAGGAGCTTTTGCTGTCACTGCCACTGTTCCACCACATCCAGCAGCTGCTGGGCAGGCTCAACCCAGCAGCTGTGGGGGTGGCCTCCCACTGAGCCCCAGCCCCACCTTCTCATGGTCCACCTCAGTACACTCTTGGTCTCTTTTAATTCTCCTGGGAGTTGTGGTCCCTTTAAGCTCCCTGGCAAGGAAATGGGGCTGGGCCTTCAGGATCAGAAGCTGGTTGGCTGTGTCACTTCCTCCTGGAAGTGGGCCTGGTTTTATGTCTCTGGCACTACCATACACAAGGCTGAGGACTGCAGTGGCTGTTGGCACTGGGTTGAGTGAAGGGCCAGCAGACTCTGCTAGCACTGGTTGCCTCCTCTGCACACCAAGTCCCACTCTGGCAGTGTGAGGGCCCAGCTGTTGCAGCTTCAGCACTTCTAAAGCCTTCCAGACTTCTGGCTAGAGATATACATGGCCCCAATCTTCTGATGGGGTCCATGCTCCCAGATAGATTGTTATCAGGAACTACAGGGAGGTCGGGGGAACAAATTTTCACCATGGGTTGTTTCTCTCAGGGCTGCTCCTCCAGAAGGGTTCTGGGGGATACTCAATCCTGCTGACTATGCCAAGTGTCAGAGGCCAGTTTTGGTTGTAGGGGAGGTTTTGGTGGTGAGATCTCCAGAGAAGAAAGCACACAGAGTCACTATTAGGAGAACAATAGTCATGCTTATATAGTTAAGTATACATCCGCAGCTGAGCAGAATGAGCAGTTTCATGTGCTTACTGCCAGCCTGTTTTATTAATCTTTAAAACACTTGAGAGGCAGTTAGAACCCTCAGCACCTTTCCCATTTACTATTCTATATCATTCTATACCAATTAAACCATTGTCTGATATCATTTGCTTCTCATTTTCATACTTGTTTGTATACTTTATATACTTTTCTTACAAATATATAAAGACATAAAGTATGAAAATTTTTACTTTTTATATTTGTCTATATCTATTTGTAATATATATATATCCATTTGTATATATGAGTGTGTATATACAATATCCACCTGAAAATTCCTATTTTTGTTTAAGCTAATGGGTTTTAATTATTTTTAACATGTATTCATGTTAACATAGAACTCTGGATCACTTTTAAAAGTTATGAAATTTCATTGTGTGATCATACTGCAGTTTAACCACTATTTGGTAGACATACAAAAAGTTTCCACTATATTACTACTGTAGAATTCATTGAATGGTCATTTGTATGACTCAATTGCATATATAGATAGGATTCTCTGAGTTTTATAGCTATGTGTGAAATTGCTAAAGTGTTGAATATATGCATGTTGAACTTTATCATATATTTGCATGTTTCTAGCAAAAGTACCGATTTATATTTTAAGTAGTAGTCTATAAGCATTTTCAGTGTGTAGGATATTTATGTCAATTTATTTAATGAAATTCAATGTACTTAATGGTATTTATTTTAAAATTTCTCAGATTTCTTCTCTTTCAAATCAGTTTTGCTAATTAATAATTAGTAAATTATTAATTTTGGTTTGGAAAAGTGATTTTGTTGGGTGTGGTGGTACATCCCTGTAATCCCAGTGTTAGCTATACACTAGCAGATGGGATTGGCTGGGACAGACCAGAAATTTACCTATAGAAACCCCCTCCCCTGTGGGAAGGTGGGGGAAAAACTCGTGGTCAGTAAGGTGTGACATGCAAAGGGTAGATAATCACCCCAAATGTAATACATATAAAAAAGGTGTCCAGAGGGACTATAAAACCCAACACGTGGAACACGCTGCACTGCTCTCTGTACCTCGAAACAGACTGCTCCAGACCCCATCTTTGGAGAATAAACACATTGCTCCAGGCCTCCTTTCCATTCTTGGGAATGGCCTATTTCCGCTGCTTTCCCCAGGACTGTGACTCTTTCTCCTCTCTTCACAGCCTTTCTCATATGGTGCCTTCACATGGTGTCTACGTAAACCTCCTATATTCCCCATATGTGCTTTCTGTTTGAATGCTTTCCAAGGAGATATGCAAGGACAAAGGTTGTGCTGAATAACTTTAAAATATCTCACCTGGTAACACTAGTACTTGGGAGGCTGAGAAAGGAGGATTACAGGGTTCCCTCAGCAATTTAGTGCAACCCTGTTTCAAAATAAAGAATAAAAATAGGGCTTGGTTATAACTCTGAGGTAGAGTGCTGCTAGGCTCAATTTCCAGTAGTGTGTGTGCATGCATATGCACATACACACACACACACACACACACACACACACACACACACACAAGAAATAAAAAATGATTTTATTTGTTTATTTTGGAAAAATTATTTTAATTGTGTAACATTTCAAATCCAAGGGGTCAGTCTCAGAAATTCAAGGGTATAGAGCACATATTTTTAAAAGAGCTACATTAACGTCAAAGAGGGACTTAACTCACAATGTACACCAGGGTGTGGCACACCACATTCTAGCATGATGTACAGTATGCAAACATAACGATTGAGGCACACACAGGCATGGCACAGCATACCCAGAGTATCAGGGGCAAACCACAGACACCAGGCACAAAGTGCAATGCCCAGGCATGATAGGCAATGCACAGGTGCAAGGCCTTCTGACAAGGAACACCTTGACAACCACATGGCATTCCTAGCAGCCTGAGAACTATAATTGTCAGCACCCAAGCCTGAAAACTCACAGCTTCTTCTGCCAAGGAGCCTTGTCACCTGTCCATTCCAACCGCTGATGATGAGGCTGAATGCTGCCCTAGTCAGCTACACTGGGGGTGGTGGGCAATTCCTTGCCTTTGGTTCTGATTGAGCACTGGTTAAGGTCAGGCCTGAAGACCCAACTCACTACTTACCTGACCCAGAGACCCCAACAGGGCTAACTGAGCTCCATGGTAAATGGACTGCCTAACCTGTGTCTAGGATGTTTTTTATTTCCCTAAAATAGCACAAGTTGTATAAAGTTTGTGTGGAGTGTTAACGAATAAGGAATCTGTCTGGGTCAGGATTATGGTGAACATTCTTGAAATGACTAAGACTGTGTTTGGCTTGTTTTCCACAATCTAAGTTGGCTCAGAACAAATTACAATGCACTAATAAAAGTGTTTAAAAAAGAAAAAAAATATTGTCACATTTCTTTCATGTCACTTTTTATGAAAATAGTTACTCATAATGCTGAAACCTTCTTCCATTCTTTCTTAATTCACTTTTACTCACTGTACTAAGGTAATAATATTTTTTTCTGAAGATTGTGCATATCTGTGCTGATAAATGCAAATCTAATTAGTTTAACTGTTAAATATTATCCCTTATGCCTGGCATGGTGGTATATGCCTGTAATACTAGTATTTGGGAGGCTGAGACAGGAGTATCACAGGTTCAAGGCCAGCTTCAGCAACTTAGTGATACTCTCATCAATTTAGCAAGACCCTGTTTCAAAATAAAAAATAAAATAAAAAGTGCTAGGGGAGTATAGCTCAGAGGTCAAATGCCCCTTGGTTCAAAATACTAACATTTTCTTGTCCTCATCCATTCCTTTTCTTATGCACAGTGTGAAGCCTCTAGTGATGCTCACAGTGTAAAACTTGGCTATGCTCATTGTATCTCTGGAATGGCAATGGTTTTTGCAGGATTCTCTTGGACTATCTCTTTTTCTGACCACACCAAGCTGTTAAACTCTTCTAATTGCTGGCTGATTGCCACAATGTCCTGGAGCATAAATGGTTTCATAGACTGGTTTAATAAAGTTTGGTGCTCTTCTGAAAATATAATTTCTTAGTTTCTTTCTGGGAACCTAGTTGGCCAATAGTATATCTTAGATTCCTAAGAAATGATCAATCTCCTAATTGTCTTTTGTCACAAACTTCAGTTCTTGAGAGTACTCTTAGTCTGGAACTTCCCCAAACTCTGTTGCAAATATTGTTAGTTCCTAAAGACAGCTACTTGGAACCCTTGGTTTTATGCCCTACCCATCCCCCACAGTGACATCTTTAAGCCCTGTCTCTGAGGGCAGCGTCTGGGACAATGGCAAGCTTTCTCTAAATGACATTTTTGCTTTGGTATCTGAGCACTTGATAGATGGGGGCGTCAACTCCAGGCCTGCTTGCCTAGCCTTTAGTGGTATAGAACCCCACAAACTAGAGCAAAGGAAATTGAGGTTAAATGGTTTCAAGCAGCATTACACCCAAGATAGACTCAACTCAAGGGTAGGGTGTACATAGAAGGTGTCCCTACATCTTTGCGGCTGTGGCTTAGAACTCAATTCTACTAGCAGTAGCTAGGGATCTTTTCATTTTTTGGTTAAATTGACCTGGAGTGTAATTTCCATCTCACTGAGCTGGGCAGAGGAGAAAGAACAGGTTCAAAGAACCTGGACTCTCACTTTAATTTATTACATTAATTTTCTTAAATAAATGTTGTTTTCATTTGTTGTATGTCCTTAATATAATTTTAGAGACTCTGTTTGTGATTAAAATTAATTTTACTAGTTTTTCTGGGTGGCAGGAATGCAGATCTCCTCATAATGTCGTATCCAAAGTAGAACTCCAAAATTACCTGTTACCTGGAATCCTACAGCTTACATATATGATGTTTTAGATGTGGCTTTGGGTTCAATTGTGTAACTCCAAAATTTTTTTGTTGAAGTCCTAACCCTCAATGTGACTGTCTGTGGAGTAAGTGTGCTTTAGAAGGTAATTGAGGTTATATGAGGCGATAAAAATGGGATGCTAATCTGAAAAACCTGATGTCTTAAAGAAGAGGATAAGACACTAAAGCTTTCTCCCTCCATCATCTCAAAACACTAAAAGAAGGCAGTCATCTGAAAACCAGGGAGAGAGACCACTCCGGGAAGTGAAAACACCAGAACTTAGATATTGATCTTCCCAGCTTCTGTAACTGCAAGAAAATAAATTTCTATTGTTCAAGCCACTCAGTCTGTAGCATTTCGATATGGCAGCCTGAGAAGCAAACTAAAGCAATTGCTTAAAAAAACGGTATATATAGTATTATATTATTCATCTGTCCTTCAAATTATTTAAAAGTCTTTTTTTAAAATTGTATTATTTAATGGGCACTAGGTTAATAGAGTTAAATAATTTATTGCCCTTCACTATAGAACAGTCTCATAATTGATTTATGCACAGCCTCTCATTTATTTTGGGACCATTTATATTATGTTATTTCAACCTTGGTCAACTTTTCATCACTGTGACAAAAACCCTTGACAAACATCTTAAAGTTGAAAAAAGTTTATTTTGGCTTATGATCTTGGAGGATTCAATCTATGGTCACCAGGATCCATTGCTCTGAGTGATGTTATAGTTGTCATGTTCCAGTCACTTCCCAAAGCCCTACTTCTGAGCGTTGCTGCATTGGGAACCAAGTCCTTAACACATCAGCTTTAGGGGACATTCTGTTACTTCATGGTAGTGATTTTTCCCTTATTCTTGTCTCACTGACAAAACTATCTTATTCAAGGAATACAGATAGGATAAGCATAAAGGGTTTAATTAGCAAAGTGAACGAATCCTAAGAAAGGGATTGTGTTCGAGAGGGGCCCCTGTTAGAAGGGTGGAGATACATTCCAGAGAGAGG
Organism: Glis glis; assembly: GCA_004027185.1. Classification (NCBI taxonomy): domain Eukaryota; kingdom Metazoa; phylum Chordata; class Mammalia; order Rodentia; family Gliridae; genus Glis; species Glis glis. The sequence continues at coordinate 32,932 of PVJS01008208.1, read as the reverse complement.
GTCATAGAGCAGGCCACACCAGGTTTGAGAGCAGCCCAGGATCTTCCATGTGGTGAGTTCTTATATGCAGTCTGCAAGACCCCCTCCCTATGCATAATAATTGGAGCAATCTTCTCTATGCTTCATGTCATATCTTAAAGTGACATAAAAGATTCAATTCATATCTTTTCTATGAACTTATCCTCATAAAATATATAATATGACATTTATTTATTTCAAAAATTAAAAAAATATTTAAGTGTGAACTTTCTTTTTAAAAATTACATATTTGAAGTCTATGAAAATGTTCCTAAGGGCATACAGATAATGAAGAAATATTTATTAAAGGAAATATGATATAATTCATTTGTAAAAGTGAGTCTGTGGTCCTTGAACAAAGATCTACTCTTTCCCATCCCACTGCTGCTGAGAGAAATGATAACGCCACTCCAGACCAGTGCAGCTAAAACACAAGGCATCCTGCTATAGATCCCAGAGAGGACTATGTTCCTGGGAGGTTCAGTGTGTGTCAGCATTTCTCATTCCATTCCTAGCTACCTGTTGTTGAACTAACTAAGCCAGGGCACCCAAGAATAATGGGATTCCTCTTTCCATGCCAACTCTACTCATAAGGCAGAGGCTCATGAGTTGTACAGTTTTGTTAATTGTATCATGATGTAATCTTGTTTTGTTTCTTGACATTTTAATTTTAATATTTATCAATGTTGCTCTGGCATACAAACTTTTCTTTCTAAGAAGTTCTCCATACTACACATTATCCAAGTGCTATTTAGCTATTCACCTAGAGATGAACTTCCAGTGTTCCTCTCTTTCTTCCTTGGAGCACATCACCATGCATACCATTCAAGTTTGAACCCCCAGCCCATGTGGGAGAATAACTGGAGCTTTGATTTTGTTTTTAAAGATCACTTTTTACTAGAAACTTTACTCATATTTGCAAACTTCCCATTTTTCATGCTGATGGGAAGAGGTGTTCTTTGTTTTTGATCCTGAGCTAGGTGCACAGTACATTCTTGGATTTTGACTGTTGACCTCATAAAACTTCAATAACAGGTTTCATCTATTAGAGAGTGCATTACATATCTACACACCTAATCTCAGAGTCTATCTTGACATGCATTTATCATAAGGACCCACAAAGTAAGCTGCATCTTAAGTGCTCGCTTCCCTAACTTGACACTGTCTTTCAAATTATTTTTCTTTAATTAAAATAATTTAGCTAGCATTTCTTCTTTTATAACTGCAAAAGGGTACTGTGCACATCACCTGAATTTGTCATTTTGCTAAAAATTCTCCAAGAGATTGTTTTTCAAAATGTAATGCCTTTACATTGTTGGCAGTTGAGAATTTTGACTAATGAGAACATATGGTGCTGTCAGTGCAACAATAGCATGCTATTTAGAATAAAATCAATTATCTATCAAAATTAATCATGCATCCTTTCAAGCAGAATATGCACTACACAGTTTAGAATACAATGTGAAATGTGCCTCCTGGAGCTGCAAAATGTGGCAGGATGGCAGGCAAAGTGGACACCCATTGACAAAACTGAAAATCCTCATGACAAGTGAACATTTTGTATGCTCAGTTTTTGTTGTGATCAGGTGGATAAGTATAAATCAGAAAAATATTATATTGTCACTTTTATTAAAAATATCATTGAGTATTTGAACCAGCCTGCCTTTATTCTTGGTTTCTGCTTCTTATTTTCTTCTCTCTAAAGAAAAATTAGGGTGTGACACATTTCAGAAACGAATGGTCCACATTATATGCCACATATTCTAACAAATTCATTGTTAGTCCTATGATGTACTTACTAAAGTTAGCAGATATTTTGGAGAATGAGAAAATAAAGGAAATGGGTAATTTTTTTAAATTACTGCATTGTTCTGTAGGAAGTTTCTGAAACTTTAAAACAGAAATATTATTTTAACAATTTTATTTTATCAGTTATTGCTACAGTAAGCAAAGTTAGGAAAAGGAGAATTAGAAGAAAAATAAATATAAGAGTGCTATGATCACTTGACTTTCAGAGATGCATCCTGAATTGCTGAGGGTGAGAACAGTGAATTTTATGTCTTTGAGAGTTTGGGGGTCTCAGTATTGTAATTTTTAATTTGAGAAATAAAACTTATGTGTTTATTGTAAGTCACAGAAATATTTTTGCTAATTTGAGAATATGTGACTTAAAGTTTACTTAAAATGATCAAATGCCAAAGAAATTCTAGAACACAAGATATTATTTAGAATTCATGTATTTAAGATGTCCTCCATTCAAAACAAAATGAGGTTATACCGAGGAGCTATTGTTCCAAAATAGAGAACTTTAGCTTAACCATCTGATAATGCTTAAAAGAAAATATTAAGTGATATCTTTAGAATGGCATGATTTAATTACTAAAGAATTGTTAAAATTTCATGAAGTTGAATAGCATAATTTTACTTCAGGTCAAGAATTATAATAAACCTTAAAATCAAATCAACCAATATGTCCCTTTAAAAACTAGTCCTATAATGTTCTCCAGGTCCTTCCATTTTCCCGCAAATGACATAATTTTGTTCTTCTTTATTGCTGAGTAGATTTCCACTGTATGAATATCCCATAATTTTGTAATCCATTCATCTATTGATAGACACCTAGGTTGGTTCCATAATTTGGCTATTGTGAATTATGCTACTATGAACATGGATATGCATATATTACTATAGTTCTTTCATTTCAGCCCCTTTGGAAAGATACCCAGGAGTGGTATAGTTGGATCATATGGTGGATCCTGTCTCAGTTTTCCAAGGAATCTCCACACTGATCTTCATAGCAGCTGAACTAATTTGCAATCCCACCAACAGTGTAGAAGAGTTCCAATTTCCCCACATCCTCAGCAACATTTACTGTTTTTTGCCTTCTTTTTTTTTTGCAGGGGAAACTGGGGATTGTTCAGGGGCATTCTACCTTCAACCTACACCCCTAGTCCTATTTTTTTATTCTTTATTTTTTGAAACAGGGTCTCACTAAGTTGCAGAGGGCCTCACTAAGTAGCTGAGGTTGGTTACAAACCCCAATCCTCCTGTCTTAGCCTCCCAAGTACTGGGATTACAAGCGTGTACCACCATGCCCAGAATTTTTTGTCTTCTTGATGATTGCCATTCTGATTGGGGTTAGATGGAATCTCAGTGTAGTTTTGTTTTACATCTCCCTGATTGCTAATGATGTTGAACAATTTTTCATGTAGTGAGATTAGCCAGTCACAGAAAGTGAAGGGTCATATATTTTCTCTAATATGTGGAAGGTAGGGAGTAGTTGGGATATCAGAAGGACTCTAGATAATGGAGGAGAAACCTCAGTGGAGCCAGGGAGGTGGTCTAGGGGAAGGGGAGGTGGAAGAGTGAGGTTCAGTGAGGAAATTACTACCACTGGCTTTGTGTACATATGTGAAAATACCAATGTCAATCTCACTACTCTGTATGGGGAAGGTGGGAATGGGGAAGGAGCAAGGGGGGCCACAAAGTGCTGTGTGAATGTATGTCACTGTCAACATGATTTACATTATGATGTGAGACAATAATTCACCAATAAAAGCATATTAAAAATTAGTCCTATCACATAATATCTCCATAAAAATAAAAATAAATAAAACTAGTCCTAGACAAATAAGAATATTCACTTACCTATAAATTATGGAAAAAATAGCCCATTCCCAAAATTGATTTCTATAATGGTATTTTATATTATATAAAAGACATAGAAACAATAAATGAATTAGGAGATAGACAAATAGGTATAGATATTTAATTAAAATGTAGCCTTATACAACAGGTTAAAATGTGTGTGTGCACGTGTGTGTGTGTGTGATGACAGAATAAACTGGATCAATCTGCTTTTCTCCACTGATTTTCAGGAACATGAACAACAGAGTCAGTAGATATTTTGGAATCATATAATCAAGTTTCTAGCTCTAAAGCCTGTATGAGACTCAGCTATCATAAAGACATATGGTTTCATGCTGCCATCTCAAAGACTCACAGGGACAATATCTGATTATTGTAATAGTAAAAAAGATGTCTTAGTTTGTCGTTTCTATATATAGCTAAAATATCTCTTTAAGTTAATTTCCTTGGCTTGTGCCTTCAAGGATATCAGGAAGAACCTATCAGCATTTTTGATCTTACAATTTCAGAAAGCCACATCAAGGTAATTGAGCTTGGTTTTATATAACTCTTTACTCTTTTTTTATTTCTTTTTTACTATGTTTTTATTGGTGCATTGTAGTCTCACATCACGAGTATTAGTTTGGTGTTAACATACATGCACACAGCTCTTGGTGTCCCTCCTCCCCACATGTAGCACTGAGAATGGTGTTGGTATAATCTCATATGTACACATTGTTTATGACAGAAATTCCATGGATTCACTTCTTTCTTGCCCTTCCCCTTCCCTTGTACCCCTTCCCTTGCGCCTCTGAGAATTCTCTGTTGTCATTGGAGTCCCTTTTGTGTCTCCACTACTCCCTAGGTTGCGCATATTAATGAAAACATATGTCCCTTCAGGGAGATGTAAATCAAAACTACTCTAAGATTTCATCTGACCCCAATTAGAATGGCAAGCATTAAGAAGTCAAACAACAACAAATGTTGGCGAGGATGTGGGGAAATTGGGACTCTTATACACTGTTGGTGGGATTGCAAACTAGTTCAACCACTATGGAGATCAGTGTGGAGATTCCTCAGAAAACTGGGAATGGATCCACCATATGATCCGGCTATACCACTACTGGGTATCATACCAAAGGGATTGAAACTAGAAAACAACAGTAATATATGCATACCCATGTTCATAGCAGCACAATTCACTGTGGCCAAATTATGGAACCAACCTAGATGTCCATCAACAGATGAATGGATTACAAAATTATGGGAAATACACATAATGGAATTCTACTCAGCAATAAAGAAGAACAAAATAACAGCATTTGCAAGAAAATGGAATGATCTGGAGAACATTATGTTAAGTGAGATTAGCCAATCTTTACTCTTTAGCAATGACTTTATTTTCAGTGACATTACTTTTCTTGCTAGAATTTGTTTATTGCTTAGCCATTAAATTATTATTTCTTATCTCTCATAAAAATCAAGATCTGACTTTATAGGAGAAATAAGATGCCCCTTAAGGAACTATGACATTCGTCAATATCGTTGAAGATATCCATAGCTGACTTTAAATGAAGTGACTTAATAATAAGAACTAAAATCATTATAATACTAAAGTGGGTATGATCCTACTTATGATCCTAATAGCAGAATCTAGCAACTCAATTTTGTCTGATCCTACTTACAAAATTCCTTTTTAGTATTTTCTCCTTATTTTAGTACTTTTTCTCTTAATAATATGATTTTGTTAGTTTTTACAAAACTTTTAATGAACCATAAATCTCATCTTTTCCTAGCTTGTTTTGATTCATTTTTATCTATTCTTTATTTCTTATTGCTGTTTAGAACTATATATACCACATAACCCTATCATTTTACCTTTCTATTAAAAATGTTTTACATAAAATTTAAAAGTTACATAAGAATATGTAGATTAGAAACAACGTATCAGTTTATGAGAGAGAAACACAGATTCTTTAGCATCAGGACAATACCTTTTTGAGGACTCTAATTTAAACTATCCATACTTAAAATCACATGGAAATTTATAGCAAAGTTATCTCACTTTAATTCTTCCTGTAGGTAGAATTTCTTCAAATTTTAATGTGGTAAAATAAATATAACAAACGTATCATCTTAGATACTTTTAAATGTGCAGTTCAGTGGTATTAAATATATTCATAATATTGTGCAATTGTTACAATAGTCCATCTCCATATTTCTTTTCATCTTGTAAAACCCAAACTCTGGATACATTAAGCAATAACTTCTCATTATCACTCCTTGTGCCTCTGGCAACCACCACTATACATTCTAAGTACCTTATATCAGTGGAATCTCATACAGTATTTGTCCTCCGTGGCTGGCTCATTTTACTTAGCATATTGTCCTCATTTCATAATGTTGCAGCATGCCTGAATTTAGTTTTATTTCAGAAATGAATAATACTCTATTGTGTGTGTGTATGTACACACACACACACACACACATCTGTCTACCTGTTTATTGATACTTGAGTTACTTCCATGTTTTTGCTGCTATGAACATACTTGAAGAAATGTCTCTTTGAGAATTTGCTTTTAGGCCTGAGGTGCATATACCCAGAAAGTCATCCAATGAGAAAAGGACAGTGTTTAACAAATGGCGTGAGGAAAACTGGATGTTCACATGCAAAGCAATGAATTTGGACCTTTACCTAATACTATATACAAAAATGGACTCAAAATTGATCATAGATCTAAATGTCAGAACTTAAACTACAAAACCATTGCTTCACAACCCTGGACTTGGTAATGATTTCTTAGATATGACACCAAAGACACAGGCAACAGAAAAAAACAGACAAGTAGAAATGTATGAAAAACTTTAAAAAAGTACATCAACAGAGATTGACAAAGTAAAATGGTAACAGAATGATAAAAATATTTATATATTATATGTCTTATATAGTCATATGAGAATTGTGATAAAAGGAAAATATCAGAATTGTGTTAATGGATTGTCCAGAATATATAGGTAGGCATCTTCGTAGTTTTTATTTTCATCCATCAAATATTTCTTTTTTTTTTTTTTGCGGTACCGGGGATTGAACGCAGGGGCGTTCTACCTCCGCGCTATGCCCCTGGCCCTATTTTTTATACTTTATTTTGAAGTTGCGGAGGGCCTCACTAAGTAGAGAGAGAGAGAGAGAGAGAGAGAGAGAGAGAGCTGAGGCTGGCCACGAACCCAGTTCCTCCTGTCTCCGCCTCCCAAAGTACTGGGATTACAAGCGTGCGCCACCACGCCCGGCTTATCCATCAGATATTTCTTTATGAACATTTAAGCAGCAAATATTAATATATACTTTTCTCATCTATTACACAAAGTTATAATGTATAATATTTTCTAAATGCTTATTACATAATTAATAATATTTAAAAAATGATGTTGGGCATGGTGATGCATGCCTATAATCCCAGTACTTGGGAAGCTGATACAAGAGGATCGCAGATTTGAGACCAGCTTCAGCAACTTACACCCTCACCAATTTAGCGAGACCCTGATTCAAAATAAAAAATAAAATAGGGTTGGGGGTGTATCTTGGAGGTAGAATTCCTCTGTGTTCAATCACCAGTATAAGAAAAATGAAAGAAAGGAAGAAACGAAAGAAAGAGAGAAAGAGAGGGTGGGTGGGAGGGAGGGAGGGAGGAAGGAAGGAAGGAAGGAAGGAAGGAGAGAAAAAGAAAGAAAGAAAAAGAAAGAAAGAAAGAAAGAAAGAAAGTAAGAAAGAAAGAAAGAAAGAAAGAAAGAAAGAAAGAAAGAAAGAAAGAAGAAAACTTCAAATCTATGAGGTAGGTACTATATATCACCATTTATTAGGGAAGAAATTGAAATACAAAACATTTTTGTAAATTTACTCAGAATGACTCTCCTGAGTATGGGACACAGAATGTAAGCGAGGAAGTCTTTGTCCCAAGCCTATATCAATGTTAACATTATCTATGGGGAGAGAGAGGGAGCAGGGCAGGACCTGGAGGGAAACACAAAATGAATACTATGTGCATGTATGTTTCTATCACTCTGAACCTCACTATGATGTATAATTATAATGCACCAACAAAAAATAGTAAAAACAACATATACATCATTGCTAAAAACTGTGGAGGAATGCCTAGGATGAGGTATTTAAAACTAACAGTGGATCTAGTGATCTAAATTCCATTGTGTCAGTGGTTGTTGACAGGAAAGTAGACAGTGAATTGAAAAGTAAATACATGCCTACGTGCCTCTAAATACAGTGTTTCTGAAAAAATAAAAATTTCATAAATTTCAACAGAGTCTGATATTAATCCCCGCATTGTGCAATTTTGTGACCTTGTGACCTCGATCATATTTCTTAATTTGAATAAATACAAATTTTCTGATCTGAACAAAGGAGAAAATCATATCACATACCTTCTTTTTTTTTTTTGCGGTACCGGGGATTGAATGCAGGGGCGTTCTACCTCCGAGCTACACCCCCGGCCCTATTTTTTATACTTTATTTTGAAACCGGGTCTCATAAAGTTGCGGAGGGCCTCACTAAGGAGAGAGAGAGAGAGACAGGGAGAGAGAGAGAGAGAGAGAGAGAGCTGAGGCTGGCCGCGAACCTGGATCCTCCGGTCTCTGCCTCCCAAAGTACTGGGATTACAAGTGTGCGCCACCACGCCTGGCGCATCACATACCTTCTTCATAGTGTTTTTTTGGGGGGAGTTTAAAGGTGATCATCCCTGTATATTCTACTTCATCCAGAGCCTATCATAATCTAAGTGCTCAATGAATGTGAGTTCAAGTTATCATTTTGATTATCATAACACATGATGAAATAACTATTCCAAGGGACTAATTATTCCTGACAAGTCAAACTATATCACTGTTGTTGGACCATTGAAGCAGATGATGTGTCCACAGGAATATTGCTGTAATTGAACAAAATGTCATATTATCTGCTCAATCTGGTCCTAAATTATCACTTATTTGGGTCATTATGATCTCATGTGTATAGGCTAGCTTAGTAAAAGCTGACAGCTGACATTGTTAAATGGAGCTATGTTTATATATATATATATATATATATATATATATATATAATTTTTTCTCTCTGATATTAAAGCAGACAATAATAAATAATATAAATCAACTCTCCAAATCTCTCTTGTAACAATTCTATTAATCAAATGTTTGTAGAACTATGTTTGACTTTGCATGCTCCACACAAGTTCATTTTCAGGTTGGATGCTACAACTGGTGCCCTCTTTGATTTTATAATGGTTTAGCCTCTGACCTATAACTCAAGAATTATATAATGTAATGGATTCTTTTACATTTGTGAACTCTTTGAGGATAGAATTGGAGTTTTATTCTTTTTTTTAATTCTACAACATTGTAAATAGAAAGTAAGAATTTTTCTTTAAAGGTTATGTTATTAAAATAATCTTTAAAGTCCAAAGATTTGCTTAAATATAGTTGGATAGTATAGGTAATAAAATCCAATAAACTCTTAACACATCATATGGTCATATTTAGAGGCAATTAAAATAAAATTATGAGATATAATTAACTGTAAAATGACTTAAATGATCTTAAAGTGCAGTGTTTTACTTCCTATTGAGAATGACAACTTATTTTCTAACTTAAATGTTTATAAATATTTTGACATTTGAATTTGTGTTCTCTTAAGAAAAAGAAGTCCAAGAGATGGAGGACCTATTGTTAGGTGTTTTTTTATTGTTTTTGGTGTTTTTTAATGAAGGATATAATGGAAAATTATTAAAGAAATCCCTTCTATAGATGACCAGAAGTCTACCACAAAGTTGATTGAAGTCAAATATTTATTCTAGAGAAAATTTATGTTCTATGATAAAAAAATCTAAAATTAATTAATATATAATTCTATGGAGTTGATAGCATATTAGAGGGAGGTCCATTACAATTAAGTTGGTTTCACCTTCTGCCAAAAAGATATAAGGAAATACATTTTATATATTTTGACTATGTTTCCCTAAAGTAGCCTTTCTCTCTTCTACTCTTCTGTTTTTGTGTCTCTGTCTCTCTCTCTCTTTTTTCTTTTTTGTGGTACTGGGAATTGAACCCAGGAGCATTCTACCTCTTTGCTATATCCCCAGCCTTATTTTATTTTAAAATGGAGCTTCACTAGGTTGATGAAAGTCTCACTACTTGCTGAGTCTGTCCTCGAACCTGTGATTCTCCTGTCTCAGCCTTCCAAGTACCAGGATTACAAGCATGCACCACCACGCCCAGCTTCTCTGTATTTTTAGGGTCATAAAAATCCTGCATTAAAAATTAATTACACAATGTGAAAGCATATGTTTTACCAGTAAACATAGGTAATTGAAGCTAAACTACAGATATCATTTTTTTAGTTACAGAAAGAAGAAAAGGAAATAGAAACATTATAGGAGCCATGTTTTCATACACATGACCCCTTTGCTTATGGGTAATTTTTGATGTGCCATAACATAATTAGTTAGACCTTTACCATATGAATATTTGTAATATGTGATTTTGGAGCAGAATGGTGGGGAGAAAGCATGAAGTGCTTTGACATGTAAGCAAGTTCACCCATCTGTGAGGAAAGCAGATGATTTATGAGACCTGTCTGTCTGTAATTGAAAACAACATACAAACCTTCTGCTATGGCAGAAGACATAATGATTGGCTACCTCATGTAACTGTGAGGCAAGTAAAGAAACTGGCAAGGTGTCTAGCATATATTCATTAGGTGCCATATGTGCATAATTACAATTACAGATGTTCTATTGACATTTTTGATTATTCATTTGTTTTGCTTCAATATATTTCCTTTAACTTTTGCTCTCCGTTTACTTCTACTTCTTGGTTCGCAATTAGAAGACCTGACCACTGTTGTTGATGCTGGTGTTCTCATAATGTCTGAACCATCTCTCTGTGGTCTATAGTATTTGTATTAAAAAGAACAAAGTTTCTAGGGTCTTGTAGACCTGGGGTCCCACTTCACAATTACTAAATTTGTATGTTTGGGAAAAATTGATTACTCTAAAAATTTTGGCCAGAAAATACAAAGATAACTTGTCTTGGCCATCCCTAGTCTTCATGCAACTCTCAAGAGAAATGCAAATTAAAGAAAGACAAGGCAAGGGAGGTATACATTGTTATGGTCTGAACTGTGTCTCCTTAGAATTTGTATGTTGAACCAACTAACTTCCAGAACTTCAGAATGTGACTGTATTTTAAAGTGTCTTTAAAAGTGTGATTAAGTTAAAATGAAGACATTAGGATGGAGCCTGATCCATCTTGACTGGAATCCTTATGAAAAAAGAAATTGGACACATAAAGAGACAGCAAGGATAGATAAGTACAGAGGAAAGACCAGATGAAAACATAGTGAGTGACCATTTGCAAGTCAAGAATAGAGGCCTCAGAAGAAACCAAATCAGCTGACACATTGGTCTAGGACTTCTAGCCTCAAGAACTGTCAAAAATAATAAATCTCTATTGTTTAATCCAACTACTCTGTGGTATTTTTAATGACAGTTCTAGCAAACTAATGCACACATTTTACTATTTCCTATGTTATTTAAAATTATATTAAGGTGAAATTCACATAATATAAAATTAGTTTAAAGTAAACAACTTTTTTAGCATTTAGTATAATAAGTATTGTACAACCACCACCTCTATTTGGTTCCAAAACATTCTATTACTCCTTATTACATTTTTATTTACTATTTTTACCTCTTCTCTTTCTTATAATTTTGATTCCAACATTAATGTAGAACTTCAGTAAAGTAGAATAGATCACATGGCTGATTCTTATTACTTATATATTATAGTCTTAGAAAGTCATGAACCAAATGTAACAATGACAAGCTGATTGAGGCTGGGCATGGTGGCACATGTTTGTAATCCTAGTACTTGGGAGGCTGAGACAGGAGGATAACAGGTTTGAGGATAGCCTCAGCAATGTAGAGAGACCCTGTTTCAAAATAAAAAATAAAGAAAGGGCTGGGGGTATAACTCAGAGGTTGAATGCCCTGGGTTCAATTCCCAATACCATACACACAAAAAAAAGACAAGTTTATTGAAGAAGTTGTACCATTATTTAAGAAAATATAAGATAGCAAATCAGAGAGAATGTTTTTTCTCCATCCAGTCAAACCACTAGCTACATTCCATTAAGTGGTATAAAATTGAAACTGGATATTTTTAATTTCAAGCAAAATAAACATCCTGGTGTATTGCCAAAAGCTCTGCCTTTTGAGAAGATTTATGAATGACACACCCAAGTGAGAATTATCTCTGAAATCCAAATCGGTCCATTAGGTGTTATGCCTCTTTTTGACTGCAGGGGTAGACAGATGTACCAACTTATTTTTAACCTTAAAAGGGATATCTCTACATGCCACACACCACTGGGATCTGAGAAATTTCAAAGTTGGAAGGATCCTGAGTTTCTGTCAGAGTTATTTCCCATTCTCTGACATGTAAATGTTTTGCCCATAAGTCTAGAATATTTTTTACTTCTTGCTTTAGTAAGTCCAAAGACCATAGTATCATCAATATGATAGAAAGTGTGGTATCGTGTGAGAAAAAAGGCAACAAAATCCTTGTAAACTTGGGACTGGATAATTGGTAAATTACTGAAGTAGGTTAGTAGAGTTGTATTGCTGGTCTTTGCAGCTGAAAATAAAGGGCTTCTGGTGGGTTTTACTGAAAGGTATCAAGAAAAAAAATTGCAAATCAATGGCTGCATACTAGTTACCAGGAGAAGTATTATAAAACTGTACTAGAATAAATTAGAGTAATAGAAATTAGAGTCACAACCTGATTAATCCACTGTCATTTTCCAAGATCACAATGATTGGTACATAGGCAAAAAAGGACAGTGGAATAGGGCTGTGGTGGTAATCACCACCTTGCATCCCTCAAGTTCCTATTGGTGGCACTTTTTCACTGCAATCCCTCCAGGAATGTGATAGGGCTTTTGGTTTACTAACTTCCTACATATATGCAGTTCTAGTGGCTTCTACTTGAACCCTCCACTGTAGCAGTCCTACTCCATTCCCAATGTGGGAATTCTGCCAGTTGTTTTGAGCCTCCTGGAATTAATATCAGTTTAGAACCAGTGTCCAATAATTTTTGTAAAGTATGTTTATTTTCCTTTGGCAATGTAAAGTCACGGGTAAGAAGCTGCATGTTCCATTGGAGAAAACTGGGAGAAAGATTAAGAGTATACATTTTTAGTAGTGTTTTGGAGGTTCTTCCAAAAAGGAACCAGGCTCCATTTTATTCAACAATTTCTGGCGCTTGCTATAAACTAGCTAAAGTCTGAAAATTGATTGAGCAGTCATGACTCCTTGTATGAATCATATTAGATCTCTGTTCTTTTAACTTAAACTCTTCTGCCATACATAACAAGTAAGAATTTAGTGGCCTGCTCATGCATTTCACTTCTAGAGACACAAAGATCCACTAGTAATGCCATAGGACTCTGGGAGTTAGACTATTCTAATTAATGCTTTCATCCTTTTTTTTTCCATAATCATGCCCACCTTGCTTTTGATATTTAAATGCCATCATTTGGCCCCTTTCACCTCAGGATCTAATTATCCTTATCGCATTTAAGGATCTAAATTCAGTGACAGATGTTTCCACTGTAATTTCTTCCCTACAGGGAAGACTATCCACAAAGCTCTTCAAGAATGTCACATCTTCCCCTACGAAAATGTATTCCTCAAAGTCATAGTAAAATGTGTGTTCTCCTGACCTTCCCTGGCCTTTGACCAGGATGGGTGATCATATCTTATATGACAAACTCACTCTAACGTTTCCATCTCTGTTTAACTTTTACTTATCTTACACAGTATGACAAGGAAATTCTGAAACTTCAACTTAATTTAGTGTATGGTATTTTTTGATGCATGTTTCAACCAACAAACCCCCAAATTATTAGATCTTTTTCTAGCTCCTGAGCTACCATATTGAATCCAGAATATGTTCATGGCTAGTAATAATTGGATCTGATCCAACTTTTATTTATTTTTATAATAAATTTAAAATTATATTAACCGATATATACAAACATAAAAGTTGTACATACTCATGGGGTACAATGTGATGTTTCAATACATGTATACATTGTGTAATGTTTAAATCAGGTTAAGCATATTTATCCCCCTTAATACTTTACATTTCTCTGTGGTGAAAGCATTCAAAAATACCTTCTGCCAGCTTTTTGAAATACCCATTATCTATAATCATACCATAATTTATAATCATTATCTCTAATCATACTACTTTAGTATGGTATACCAAAACTTCTTGCTGCTATCTAACTATAACTCAGTACTTTTTGATCAGTCTTTCCCCATTCCTCCTGTCCCTGTATCCTCCCCAGTCTCTAGCAACCATCATTCAGTTCTCAACTTTTCTGAAATTGCTTTTTTTTACATTCCACAAATGGATATCACATGGTATTTCTGTTTTTGTGCCTGGTTTATTTCAGTTATTGTAGTGATTGCCACTTATAACCATGTTGTTGTGAGTGACAGAAGTTCACTCCTTTTGTTACTGAATATAATTAATTGTATGTATTTCCTTTGTCTATTCATCATTTGATGGACACTTGCTTCCATTTCTGGGCTATGGTGACTAGTGCTGCAATAAACAGGGGCGTGCATGTGTCCCTTCAACAGGCTAGTATCATTTCCTTTTTATATATACCCAGTATCGGGATTGCTGGATTAGGTAAAGACCTATATTTGTTTTTTAACTTCTATATAGTTTTTCATATGGTTGTATTAATTAACATTTCTACCAATATTGTGGGAAGGTTTCCATTCCTCCACATCCTGCCTAACACTTGTTGTCTTTTGTATTTTTGATAATAGCCATTCTTAATGGAGTGAGGTGATATCTCTTTGTGGTTTTGATTTATATTTCCCTGAAAACGTGATATTGAGCCGGGTGTGGTGGCACACGCTTGTAATCCCAGTACTTTGGGAGGCAGAGACCGGAGGATCCGGGTTCGCGGCCAGCCTCAGCTCTCTCTCTCTCTCTCTCCTCTCTCTCTCTCTCTCTCTACCTAGTGAGGCCCTCCGCAACTTCGTGAGACCCGGTTTCAAAATAAAGTATAAAAATATAGGGCCGGGTGTGTAGCGCGGAGGTAGAATGCCCCTGGGTTCAATCCCTGGTATCGCAAAAAAAAAAAGTGATATTGAATATTTTTTCATATAACAGTTGGCCATTTGTACATTTTTTGAGAAATGTCTATTTATGCCTACTGTCCGTGTTTAATCTGGTTATTTGTTTGCTATTGAGTTTTTAACTTTCTTATATACCCTGAATATTCACCTCTCATCAGATGTATGATTTAAAATACTTTTTCTCATCCTGTGGTTGTCTCTTCACTCTTGATTTTTTCCTTTGCTGAGCAGAAGCTTTTCAGTTTGTTGCAATCTATTCATCTATTTTTGCTTACAACCTTACCTGCTGTCCCCCATCACCCCATACTCCTATTATTCACTCTCATACAAATTCTCCAGATTTCTATCTTTATAGATTGAAGAAACATGAAGTTGTTCTGAAAGATAGCATACCTTCTCATGGGTCACACATGATCCATGTGAGTAGCTGACATTTGAGTCCAGTTATAGGTTCAGAAGCAAAGAGAATTGGTGGAGGTGGATTCTGAGGGAACAAGCAGGGTTTGTAATGCAAGACCTTGCATTTGCCTCATGGGAGGCTATTACAGGATCCTCATACAAAATAGGGTTAATCTTAGTAGTAGATGGGGCTTCTACTCTGAAAAAAAAAGTGACTCACCAGAATTTAGGAATTCAAGGCCCCAGCTTCATTAGGTTTCTTTCATATCATCCCATCCAATTTATAGGATCCAATTTCTTCCTAATCAAGGTTCTCACTTTAACAGTAGACATTCTGCAAGGTGAGCAATTCAATTTGCATTGAAATTCAGCCACTGGAGGAATGCAGTGGTGGGTTTGGTTTTAAACAATCTCAATTCTGGGACTACAGGAGATGAGTTTCTTCCAGAGCTTACATAGAAACTTTCAGGCTATTTATGTGCTGCTTGAGTAGGAAATTTGAAGCCCTGAGTTTATGTTTCTTTCTTCCCTTTTTCAATCAGAATTAGGCACAAGTAACCAATATCATTATACTTTTTAGTTTGACAAAAAGAAAACTAAACTATTCCTGTGGTTTGGGTATAGTCTGAGTGTCCCACAGAGTTCACTATGATTTGAAACTACCTTGGAACCTTTGGGAGGTGGGTACCAGTGGGAGGCCCTCGGATCATTTTGGGAACTTGCTCACTGAAGGTAGTTTTCTAAAGAAGGTTGTAATTAAAAGCCTGAGTTCCGTCCTACCCAGTCATCTCTCTGTGCCTGGGTTGAGATGTTATCATTTTCTTGCTGCTGTACATGCTTGTGATGGTTTGTTCTGGATTAGGCTATCTATGTAGACCTCATGAGGACAAGACAGCATGTTGGAGGCAGGGCTTGGTTGCTGAGAGAGGTTCCGGAGGGTATGGCTTTGGGGAATATATGTGATTCCCTCCTCCCTTTGCACTCTCTCTTGTTTCCAGTCTCTGGGGTGTAAGAGCAGAGCCCTTGTCTGTGCTTTCTCCCTCTGCTCCCCATGCTATGGCCTGAGCTCCACAGACTTCACCTGGCCTAATGTAGACTGAACTCCTGAAATCTCTAAAACTGCAAGCAAAAAATCTCTTTCCTCTAAGTTTTCATAGTCAGGTATTTTGGGTTATATCAGTGACAATGCAAACTGAAGCAATGCTCCTACCATTTCTATCCACTACAATGTGATACAGCTGAGAACCAAGCCAGTGCAGACACTGTACACTTGAAATTTCAAAAGTGTGAGGTGCATAAGCCTTTCCTCTTGAAAAATTAGCTGTCTCTAGTAGTGCTATTGTAGTAGTGCAAAGTTGACTAAGATAATGGCCAAATATCTGGTCACTTAGAACCTTTCTTGTTGTGTTTGGTTAGGAGTATCCAAAAGTGACATTTACATATTTATTCCAAATCCATTATGAACTATTGGCACCTCATAATACTGGAAATAGAGTGATTGGTATCCTTAAATATAATCAGGGAATCAATTCCAAAAAGAAAAGAGAGAACCAATTTAGAATATTTATCCTTAAGATTCTGATTTAGAACCACCCACCCCCAGTACCCAAACCAATTTTTCATACATGTGTAGCATGTATAAGATTAACATATTCATGTTCTAGTATCCTCTTTTTATCATGTTCTCTACATACTTTACCCTCATCTTCTCTTCTTCCTTTTTCCTTTTAGGAAACTTAATATCAAATAATTCTCAAATGTACATAGATTAAAGCATTGATGTATCAGGTTTTCACAGTGAATCTAGATAAAGCAATGCATCTTTAAAATTCAGACTTTTATCATCACTTCTGAAGAATAGGAGTTAGAATACTTTCAGAGCAGCAATCTCATACTGAGCAAGCAGCTGCTTATTTTGCTTTACTTGAAAGAGAAATGTATACCATAAGTATATATGTTTCTTAGGTTTTTCAGAATTACTACGTGCATTCTAAGTAAATGTTGTAACTGAAAATTTCCCATACATTTGTATTGGTGTTCTGAATAAAATATAAAGTTGTGATAAAAAAAGGAAAGTTTTGTGGAAGATGTGTGGCCTGGGGCTGAATTGTAAGTGGATGAATGCAATTTCACTCATGCCGGATTGGGCCAATATATCAATTGATGTGACATTGTAAAATATTAGCTTAATTTGGGATAGAAGAGTAAATCAACCTTATTGTTGATGCCTGGGGGGTTAATGATTCCACATTTTCATTTTGATTCACTTATTTTGATCTTAAATTGTGAGACTCAATTACTAGAGATAAATCCCATCTAGTCTCATTGCATAATTGGTTTTTGTAGAGTCCATTATCCTAATAATTATACTCTAATTGACATAAAAATGAAATATTCTGATAAGCAACATCAGGAAATAATAATAGTAATTAATAGTAATTAAACTCCATGCCGCCCATTTTAAAGCATAGAGGTTGGAGGTGATTTTAAAAATAAATTTATGTAGGACTTAAGAAAAAAAGAAATTGAATATGTATTGTTTGATTTTTAAATTCATCAATATTAGCTAAAATACATTAAAATTCTCAATAAAGGACTTTCCTCAAGCTTAAAACAATTCTGAGTGAATTCAATGACTATATTATGTTAGGTTATGTGCTTTTATTTATTCATCCAATTCAATATTCCTAGCCTATGTCAGACATTGAGTTGAAAGCTGTGGAAGAAATATGTAAGACACATCCCAAACATAAAATTTTATCAAAAATTCAGGTTGAAAATGAGGTCCCCAATAGTTAGCAGCTCTCTATATAAGACAAAATGTAACTTCTGTTGTCAATAATAGTGGGCATGAGAGTTGGAGATATCCTTTCCACCTACTCTATAATTCTGTGCAGAGAGATAGTAATAAGAATGACATTATTGTCTCTATTTTTCTGAGTTACTCTTTGTCCTCTGAATCCCCTGGGGGAAAGGAGTTTGTCACCTGAGTTTATTTAAGAAATAAAATTAGGTTTGCATGGCCATCCCTGTCTTCTTTTCCTCTTTAGAATGCACCTAGCTGCACAGGATGCCTTTAGCTCCACTCCTCCCTGCTGCAAATTTTACCAGTGATAGATTCAACTCCTGCGAGGAGGGAATGCCACTTGCCAGGTGTTTTCTATAGTAAATACGACTATCTAATTACAGAGTTCAGCTTGAGGAAGCCCATTGGGCTAGAGCTCTAAGTCATGTTCTCCAGCAGCTCTGTATTTTCACCTTCATAAATGTTTCAGTTACTTATTGATGAGTAACAAACCAGTCAAAACTTAGTGGCTTAAAATAAAGCTACTTTTTATTTTCTCTCAATTATGTGTGTTGACTGGGTTCATTTTGGTAATCCTGACCCTTGTGGCCCAGCTAGGGTCACTTATGTAAGCTGTACTCAAAGCAAGTCCAAAGCAAGCTAAGTGACAAAGTCTGAAGCCAATGATGGGGGAAATCTTTATCGAATTTGAATACTAAGACCTGTTGTTCCACCACAATCTTGACAACTTCCTCTACCTCTCAGTTGGTTCTGAACCTGGATAAGGAGGAGTGCTGCCATAAAGTTCTGAAATGATATCATTCTTTTCAAACTTCTTTCTTCCATCGATGCTGTTTTTTCACTTGAGTCTACTCTATTTCTCAGCAATATTTTGTTATCAATTCCACTGATAATCTGAAGTTAATCTTCTATGTTCCTTTTGTGTCTGTTCCTAATTTAAACACATCTCATCTAATTCAGCATTTAGATAGTTTTCTCTGACATAATCAAATTACACTGATATCATGGACAATTGTTTACTTTTATTTTTACAGTGGCTATCCTTTCCATGATAAAAAATTCTTTCATTAAGGAATCATTTTCCACCCAATATTTATGATGATTTCTTCTTTAGCATTTCTATAGTTTTCAAATTTTAAATGTGTTAATGTCATATTGTGAGCACACATGACAGGTTTAACAAAACAAATTTTATTTAAGTGTGATTTGTCACTTTCCAAATTACTGTAATGTCTCTGACACACAGCTTTGTCTCAGAATCATTTGTAAGATCATAAGTGATACATACAGATGAGCATCATTTTGCTTGGATTGAGGAAAATAGCATAAAGTCCAAAAGTAAATAACTAAAGACATTTAGCCAGGTATGGTGGTCCATGCCTATAATCCCAGTACTTGGGAGGCTGAGGCAGGAGGATCATAGGTTCAAGGCCAACCTCAGCAACATAGGTAGGCTCTCAGCAACTTAGTGAGACACTGTTTCAAAAAATTAAAAACAAAATAAAATAAAATGGGGTTGGGGCTGGCTGTGTAGCACAGAGGTAGAATGTGCCTGCATTCAATCCCCAGAAACACACACACACACACACATACACACACACACACACACACCACACACACACACACACAAATTAAAGGCATGCAAAAAAGGGGGAACAGATTTACATGCCATAGCACACTGGGTAAAAATATTGAACTCAGTAGAGTGACTGACCCACTTAGGCCTGAACTAGTCTAAATAGCTGAAATTTCAAGAAAGAGTACTTTTCTAAAATTTTTATGCAAAGTTTTATGAGACTAGCATTCTGGAACACATAGAGAACACAAGAGAAATGGATGCAACTGAATCTTTCACATGTCCTTTCCAAATTTGTGGAAGATATATACTTAAACAACACATCTGGTCTATATTTTAGAAGGCATATGTTTTGTATTATTTTTCTGTTAGAAAAAAATTTGGATTGATATATTCACCCTCCTTTTTCCTTTCTCATTCATGATCTTGCCTTGCATAGCAAGAAGATGGTTAGGAGATAGAGTTCTATTTGGAGTAATGTAATTGAGTAAAGATAACCGATGCATGGAGTTCTGAAAAACACTATAAATAAGTAATAGTTGAAGAAGTTGGCTATATTTAGCCTGAGAGAGGAATATAAAAGGAGAAATAATGGCTGTCTTAAAAATTTTAATAATTGTCATCTAAAAGTTTTTTAAAATTATATTATTTTAGAAGAACAAACTTCAGAGTGATAAGTGGCACTTACTTGGAGGCAGATTTGAACTAAAGGCAATGGAAAGCTTCCTGGAAATTAGACTCAACCAAGAATAAAATCCAATTCTTGATAAGCATACAACCTTTCTTTGTTAGAATTATGTAAGTAGATGTTTCAACTCTTCAGTAATTATAGAAGAAAATTTCTGCACTGGATGGAGTTTGACCTAGAAAAACAATAAAGATTGTTTGTGGTCATCAGATTTTACCAATCATTTGCTAAATTTTATCATGATAAACTTTGTAAGGGTTTATGGTAATTAGCCAAGTTAAATGGAAAGAGAAATTAATGCTTATGTCTTCACGTTTTAATTAAAACTGTCAGAGCTGGGTTTAGTGTTAATAATATTTAGTCTTATACGTGGCAAATACATTTCACTCTGATCCACAATCTCATTGGAAACTAAATGGCTTAATTTGAAGACTCCAAGTACTTTAAACCATTATATAACAGTATATCAATTCTTTTAGCCAGTAATTTCATCCCCATCCATGTATTCTGTTTCACAAAGTCTTAAGGAACCAATCAAGACCCAACACACCACATTCTGGTCATCAGTCAGACATAATCACTTCCTTCTTTCTGTCTGTCACCCTAGCTAACACTCTAGTAAATGTTATAAAAGAAGAATGCATATGGAACTAAATTATCTGCTTACATTTGTGTTTTTCAACTAAGATTGAGTATCCTAAGGAAAAGAATGTATCTATAATTTGTTATCACAAATACTGTGCCCATCTCAGAAATATTCATTAGATAAATATTCATTTAATGAATACTTATCATTTACCTTATACACTTCTTTTATGTGTGTGGTATTGGAGATTGAGCCTAGGAGCATTTTACCTCTGAGCTGCATCCCCAGCCATTTTTATTTTTTGATTTGGAAACAAGGATCTCACTAGGTTGCTAAAGCTGTCTTCAAACTTGTGATCCTCTTATCTCAGCCTCCCAAATACTGGGATTATAGGTGTGTACCACCACACCCAGCTTGGCTTGTGTAATTTGAATGGTATATGACAAAGGACAAAAAAAAAACATGTTTTACAGCTCCTAGAATACTTTTCCTTCCTATATATAGTACTTATTATAGAGCAGAAGCTAACAGCATTGGTGACTCCCTAATAAGAACCACAGAATTTTTTAATTTTTGTTTTGTTTTGGACTTAAAATGCTTTTAAACGGCACCTATTACAAACATTTAAAAATTATATTTCATATAGTAATGTGAATATCTGATTTTCCTTCAGAAGCAATCATTTGACCTTGCTTTTCATCATAGCTGATCATTTAGACCAGACATGTTTTGTGATTTGCCACACTTCTCACCATTTTCTATTGTCTCTTGGTCCCTAAAGCTAAAATACCAATTGAAATTTATCAGCCTATAACCAGGAGCTTAGTGTCCATTTGGTTCCTAGTCCTATTCAATATTTGTGTTGTAATCTCTGTTGGAGATACCCATATCCCAATTTTAACCCAAACACTATTATTACTCTGTAGTTCTTGGACTACCAGATGCTAAAACAGACTCATTTAAACAGTGGAATAATCAGTGCAGCATACAAATTAAGTAAGCATTTGTTAAAGAAAAGTCTATGGAAAAAATAGGGTACAGTGCTTAAGTATCTGAACTCTAGTTCTACTATAGGTTGACTTCTCTGGTGAAGTTTACTTTCTTTGATTCCCAGTTTATTTATTTCTAATATGAGGAATATAATAATGTTAACTTCTTAGTGCTTTTTGAGAATTATATTAATAAGAGTTCTTAGAAAAATGTGAGGCACACCAAAAAAGTTTGGTAGATACTAGTTGCATGTACATAAGTAAAAAAGTTGGAATTGGATAGGTGATATTGAATGTTCTATTTTAGTATCAATCTTTCTTAGTAAAAGTATTAAAACAGTAAAATTTGAAGTGGTACAATTTTGAAATAGACAAACCAGATGATTCTACCAATTGCTGTAGAATTAATAAATGTTTAATCTTCAGTATCCATTCATAGTTACAAGTGAGGGTAAGTTACTTATATTTTGGTGTTTAACAAAAAATATATGAAGTGAAGTGCTTAAATCTCAGACTGCACCTGGTAAACTCTCTATTCTAACATTGATAAGGGACTATTACAGTCGACTCCCACTCTGCATATTTGTGCAAATGCTTAAGGAATGACTACTCTTGAGCATCAGCAGAAGCTACAAAATAGCAGCAAATGCATTCATAAACTCTCTTCTTAGGTTATCATGAGAGAGACTTTATATTTCTCCTTTTCTCTAGCCAGCAAAAGGCATCTGGATCAAGTGTTACCTGGAAACTCATTACTTGGGATTGTTTTTTTTTTTTTTCCTTATTCTGTTTTCTGTTTCTCCGCTATTAAATTTCCTTTAGTATTAAAACCCGAGGTGAAAAGTAACTTCATTTCAACAGAGGCACAAGTTAGAAGTCTGCTACCTAATCTAATAGTCTGTACTCTGTTCCAGATGTTTTCTACGCTATTCAGGAGAGTAGGAACAGAGCTGGCAAAAGGCATATCAAATGATTCTGAGTGGGGCTGATGGCCAGTCAGAGAGAGGATATTATGAACTTTGTTACTTGTTTTTGTTTTTGTGAACGATTTAGACTTCTTCTAAGATAATACTTCTTCCAAAAATGCCGTTAATTTAGTAACATGTTATTTGTCAAAGTTTAATACAAACCAAGAACTTTACCAATGAACTATTATATTTTCTTTGTAAAAGTTTTTAAAGGATTATGCCAGTTAACAAGGCTGTTTAAAATTTGGATGTCATAAAATCTACTGTCCAATCCAAGGCACTTTTGAGAATGAAACTAGGCACTATTAATAATTATGCAAGGAATATAGGAATAAATCATTCTGTTCAGGAAAACTAATATATGCAGGTACACTGACTATAAGAGCCACAGCTAAGTTGAGAAATAATTCCTAAGAGTTGCTTTTATACAACACAGTTTAATGATGTGCCATTTAAAGAAAAACTGAGGGAGGTAAAAGAAAAGCTTGTTTTATAATTTTATTTTTGATGGTCAAATCCTAACTATATATTTATGGGATACAATATGATATTTTGATATATTATACAACATGGCATGATTAAATCAAGGCAATTAATATAATCTTTTTTATCTATTCTTTTATTAAGGTAAGGCATATGAGATCTACTCCTCTAGTTCTTTTATTTTATTTATTTATTTATTTATTTATTTATTTATTTATTTTGCGGTACCGGGGATTGAACCCAGGGGCGTTCTACCTCCGCGCTACACCCCCGGCCCTATTTTTTATACTTTATTTTGAAACTGGGCCTCACGAAGTTGCGGAGGGCCTCACTAAGTAGAAAGAGTGAGAGAGAGACAGGGGGAGAGAGAGAGGGAGAGAGAGAGAGAGCGCTGAGGCTGGCCGCGAACCCACATCCTTCGGTCTCTGCCTCCCAAAGTACTGGGATTACAAGCGTGCGCCACCACGCCCGGCTCCTCTAGTTCTTTTATAGCATATAAAACATTTACTTTTTACTATAGTCACTTTACCCTGAAGTAGTATTTTCCATAGATTAATGCATAAAGAAAATAAATCATACATACACAATGGAATACTATTCAACCTTAAAGAAAGGAGAGATTCTGTCATTTGAGACAACGTAGATGAATTTGCACGTCATTGTGCTAAGTGAAATGAGTCAGGCATAAAAAAATACCACAAGAACTCACTTTATTAGGTATAAGTTGAACTCATAGAAGTAAGAGCAGAATAGTGGTTGCCAAGGACAGAGGGAATAAAGAGTTACTGATCAAAGGGCACACAATTTTAGATAGACTATCAAATAAGTTTTTAAAATGTTTAATAATATTCTTAAAGTGAAAATGAGAGTGAGAGTAATTATTCTTCTTTCACCAATAGCAGAGGCATGGTTACAGGTCACATCCAATAACATCCCATCACAGTATCCCACAACAATTGACCTGAAGCTAATACAAGCTTATCCTTCCTGACTAGAACACAAATAAGATATTCCATTCCACTAACTTTTGGGTTGATGTATAACTAAGAACTAAAGATTAATACTGTTAAGTTAGACAAAAGGAAAATAAAGGAGAAATATCATCAGGCAGTCTAAATCAGTGTAAGGAATTGAATGATTAGACTCCCTGGAGCACAGTGTGTATGGGAGTGTGAGTAAACAAATAGGATGATGGTAAGAGATGTGACTGGTTTGGGAAGATTTTATTAGACATTGAAAAAGACTTGTAACAAATGTCACAGAGCTTAGAATCGGTCATAATTCTTATTCTTAACAACTTTTATTTAGTCTAATGTTCTCATAAATCCAATTAGTAACAAATGCTTTCTTTTTTATTCATGTTTACTTTATTTCTAAATGATACCTGGCTCTTTTCTAATACTTAGGGGCCATCACGAGGACTAGTAACTTAAAATGTGCTTTCTTTGTAACCTTGCCACACTAATTCTCTCCCTATTTAGTACTGGTTCTTATAAACAAGGTGCCTAAAACCAGATAAAATATCCTGTCTGTTTTTTCAATAGTTGGTTTTATTGCAAGCATACTGCTTCTAATTGAATGTATTTCTCTTTGCTATTTTCTTATTAAGGATAAACTCAACTGATGAGTTCAATACCCCAGCTGCTTTAAAGTCATCACTAATTTAATGTCATTCACTCTTCATTTATTAGTAGTCCTAATTTCTCATCAACCCTGAAATATTTGGAGGAGCTGACCTATACAATTTGATCCCAGTTGCAAGCATTAATTAATCAAGCTCTCTGACTGTCCTTATGTTTCCCTGACAGCTTTCATGTTGAAACAATCTTTATTGGAAATTTTTATCTCCTTCACTTACAGGACTGTCTTCTTAGGTGGGTAAAATTTGGAAAAGAAACCTTTAGAAAAGTGATGTGCAAATCATATTAGAATGTAAACATAAAGCATTTGAAACTTTTAAATTAATACTTAAGTCAAGTTTTAATTTCTGATTAAATCTATGAAGCAATTTGGAGATGTATAGTAGAGACCACACCAGAATATTTATTATTCAAATAGATTCTTGCTGGGTTTTGAATCCTAGATGTAGATTTAAACCCAGTTACTAGATTCCTTATTTTAATAACCTGTAAGACTTTAGGTCTTCAGTCATCACTCTCTTTTGTCAAAACAGAAGTTCAATTTCTAAAGGTCCTTTGGTAGTTTGTACTCTAGAAACAACTATGTATGCCATTTTATGAAATGATATTTTACTGAGTTTTATCCGATTTTACTATCTGGCTTTGCAGAAACACATGCATATCACTTTTGGTAATCTCTGTTTTCCTGTGAACTTTTAACCCAGAGCTGGAGTGTAGATAGTGTTCATTTTTGCACACTATTTTAGCACAATGAATAAATTTGAACCACACTTTAGGCTACCAGGGAATCCAAGGGCACACTGGGAGTCTCTGTTGAGATTCAGCTAGCAATGTTCTTCTCTCACCCTTATTCTTTTATAAAATATGTAAATAAAACTCAATAAAAGTGTTTGAAGTGAAGTACTATCTTCTCCACAAAGAAGCAGTCGAAAAGCTTTGGCAACATAACTTTTCAAATCCTTTGAGAGTTTACATAATGAGATTGAGATTTAGGCTTAAAATCTACTTGCAAAAAAACTACTTAAGGTACATTTTATACATTTATTAATATAGAAGAAGACATCTTTGTTGTCTGTGAATCCAAAGAATTGAATTGGAATAAACAAATTATGCTAACCATATTTAAAATAAGGGATTTTTAGGGTCATTATAGAAAAGAGTATTATATTATTCAAAATTTTAGATCTAGTATTAAATTTAAAAGATAAGGTCTTTATCTTTCTAACATGGAAATTAAATTACAGATATTCAAGGTAACAAATTTAGATCAAAAACTGGAATTAGAGAATACAGATGAAAGATTTTAGAATTTAAGTATGCATGTTGATGTGCTCACTGAATTTGAGTGATAACAACGATTGTTACTATTAGTGTCCCTGGGGTTATGGAAATTAAATAATAGGACTAACAGAGTTATAAGTCCCTTTCTCCTCATTTCATTTGTTTGGGGTCTAGAATTTTTTCTTTGGTCTAAATATAGTAATTGGCAAGATAATGCATTATCCCAACATGTTGATATAGGAAAAATAAAAATAAACAAAACAACTGAGGAATAGATAGATGACAAAAGAGATCACTTGGTTAAAAAAAATATAAAATCCCTAGGCCTTTTTCCATTGAGTTTTATACATTAGATGAAGTCACTGGATACAATTGTTTAGGTTTTCATATTCATCTTTGACTGCTTCTATTGATTCAAAGATGTCTCCTTTAGTTAGTTGGTATAAAGCCCACCAAATGGGTTGTGTTTAATAGGATCTAACATAAATAGACTTTACGTAAACATACAAATAATTTTTTAAAATATGACTACTGTGAATGAGGCTTTTAATTCACTACCACAGTCAAACTTTAAATCTCATGGTTGATTAGAACTAAAACTTTATAACGTAAACATAAATACTCATAAGCAGTAGGGAATCACCCTTCCCTCGGTCTGTCTACAGGCTAATTTTCCCAGCTACCGCCCTGGCATGACCATCATCGCCTTTACTCTTCTCTATTCCCTTTCTCATTCTGATTGGTGTTCTCTTATGGTCTTATGTATTAGGTAATAACAGCTACCTTCTAAATTTCTTTAGCTTCCTCAGAGCAGTCAGGAAAGACTGTCACTTAGAAGAACTGTTTCAGACATGTGTCTGAAATGCACCATACATCTGAAGATCATGTTAAACAATTTGAATGCAAGCCAACAGAATTCTCTCTCTCTCTCTCTCTCTCTCTCTCTCTCTCTCTCTCAACCCCCAGCCCATTTTTAATTATTTTATTTTGAAACAAAGTCTGGCTAAATTGCTCAGGCTAGTCTCAATCCTATGATCTTCCGGTCTCAGCCTGCCATACTGGGATTACAGGTGTGTGCCATCACACCTGGCTTTTGTGTTCTCTTAATAAACATATCTTGCAACACTTTGAGTGTGTGTGTGTGGTACTAGAGATGGAATCCAGGAGCATTCTACTTCCAAACTACACAACAGGGTCTCACTAGGTTGCTGAGACTCTCGCTAAATTGCTGAGGCTGGTTTCAAACCTGTGATCATCCTGTCTCAGCCTTCCAAGTACTGGATTTACAGGCATGTGTCACCATGCCCATCCCTTGCAACACTTTTAATATTTGCCATCATTACTTCACTGAGTAATCAGAACTTTTCCAATTGTATAATTCTTAAAATTTGTTCTAGGTATTGACTGATAAATCTTCAAATGGGAAAGATTTTGAACATCTAAAACACTAAAGAGCTATATTCTTGTATTTAATACATTTAAAGCATTTCAAATTCTAAATTTAATTAGAAAATAAAGATCAGAATTCTTAAAAGTGAATATGTAGGGAACAAAAGATCCATTAAAATATGTAACCATGATATTGATGAGGCTTGTATAGTTTTCATTTTATATTTTCAAGTATTAGGAACTTTTTTCATAATGGTTCTGAGAGAAATTAAAACTGTCCTGAAGACATCAAAGGTGACCCTTTTGAAAACATAATTTCATAACTTAAAACATAGCTCTTTGGCCGAATTGTATTGAATATTTAACTACTTAACTTATTATTACTATTTTTAAAACTATTATATAGTTGGAGGAATAGAACTCTGTGTGAATCTGTACTATATTTTCTTATTTCTTTAAAGATTTTCTTAATGTAATGTAGTTTTCACAATATGAATCACCTCTAATTATATTTGCAATTTGGGGAAATTGCTGATCATTCAGTAGCTGTTTCAGTAGCAGCAGGAATTTTTGTGGCATTTCAATTGAAAAATCATTCTAATAACTGTCTTTTGATATTTTTCTTACCTACACATTTCTAAAAGAGGGTTAGAATGTTTCCTTTTAAAATATCTAAGTCATTTATAAAAGGGGAGGTTAAAATACCTGTCTGCTAACTGCTTTTACTTTGATATTATTGGCAAGAATTTAAATAAAGGCTCTAATAAACTTTGAACTTGTTTGGAACAAATATTTACAAGACCCTAGATCAGGATTAAAAAAAGTAGCAACAAAAATATATTTCCACTCTCTTACAAGCATTAATGAATCATGGTTTTGTGTAAGGCAGTCTAATTTATGCACATTCACTTCTTATAATGGCACTTCTTATATGTTTCTTAAACCTTCATATTTTCTTTTGTATAAGTTCTTTAGAATAGAAATAATTCTAATCATTGTAAAGCACATTTTTTAAAGAATATTTAAATGGCCAGGTGTGGTAGCTCCTCGTGGTAATCCCAGCAACTCGGGGAGGCTGAAGCAGGAGGATTTAAAGTTTGAGGCCAAGCTGGGCAACATATTGAGACCCTCTCTCAAAATAATAAAAAAAAAGGCTGGAAATATTGCTCAGTGGTAGAGCGCCTCTGAATTTGATCCTCAGAATATATATGTGTGTGTGTGTGTGTGTGTGTGTGTGTGTGTGTGTGTGTGTAAATGGCTAGTATTCCATCCTATTACCATGACATCAGCAGAAATACAGTGGAAATTTGTGTGAAGAAAAATAATTGTAGCCCTGTTACCAAAATCAGCATTTGGTTTACAGAAGTATGCTTGGGTATCTGCACACAGCCTTCGATGACAATCTTTTTTGCCAATCTATATTAAATGATGTCTTGCCAAGAGCTGTGAGAATGAGCAGAATGCCAAGTGCCCAGGGGTCAGTTAGGGCAACAAGACAACTGAAAGGGACAGTGACGCCTCTGATCACAAACCGCCATGCTCTAGCCCAGGAGCCAGAAAGAAGGTGTGGCTCCCCCGAAGTTCAATTTTTGCCCATGGAATGGCACCAGATGAGGGCTGCAGTTCAGCACACAGAGTAGGTCATCCCACCTACATCCCAAGATGCCTGAGATTTTATGCAACCAGGAGCCAGCAACTGGGAAAGGGGGGAAGCTAGGAGTGAACAAATGCTGAATGATGGAGAGAATTGTATTCACAGATACCAGATAAGGAGGTCTTTGCAAAAGCACTTGAGAAAAGTTGATAGTCCCCAAGAGGTGGACTTCAGAAGAGAGGCACCTTGGCCAGGTATGCAGACATGCCTTACAGCATGGTTAGCTGTGGAGGGAGGGCAGCTGAGTATTAGACCACAGTTCCCTTCGGAAACTACAGCACTGCCTGTGCACTGTGTGTGTGTGTGTGTGTGTGTGTGTGTGTGTTGGGAGGGTCAGCAGCTTTCCCCAGACAGGCTGCCAGGTCAAGTCCTTGTCACTGCCTGCATCCAGAATGAAAGATATCACAAAGGATTTTGGATTGGAGTCTGACTTTTCTGGTTTTACTTAAGCAAAGAAAAATGATTAACATGAACAGAGAATAAGAATACAAATTTCATGTAAAATTATTTATACATCAACTGAAATACATAAACCATATTGGGGGTAATAAGTCCTGTAGAGAGTTGATAGATTTAGATATGGAAGATGGAAAGAAGCATTAAGATATATGATTAATTAAAAATGATTATCCCAGTAAAAGAAACTCAATTAATTTCAGAATGTCTAATTAGTAGATTCCTGGCTTGAATTATATTCTCTCCCCAGAGTTGGCAACTTTTGAGTTTTCTCACTCAGCATTCTTGTGGTATAACTTACATATAGCAAAATCACTAATTTGACTTGCTATAAAAATATAGTTATGTTAGCTATCACCAAAATCATGATATTGAACATTTCTCTAAAGCCCCTGCATGTAACATTTTAGTAGGATTCTTCCCCTACTCCATCTCCTAGCAACAATAGAATTGTCTTTTCTTACTATAATTTTTGCCTTTTCTAGAATTTCCTACAGGTGAACTCATAGATAACATGGTCTTTTGTATTTACTTTCATTTAGTATAATGTTTTTGAGATTCATCCATATTGTTGTTACTGTCAGTAGTTACATTTAAATGCCCAGTGATCCTCAATTATATGGATATCCTGTGATACATATATCCATATACCAGTTGGTAGAAATTTGTGCTATTTTCAGTTTGGAGCTATAATGAATAAAATCAACAATAACATTCATATACAAATCTTTGTGAGAATCAATGTCTTCATTTTTCTAAGGTAATCACCTAGTAATAGGGTTTCTATGTCATACAGTAAGTATATGTTTAACTTGATGAAAATAATCTGCCAAACTATTTCCAAGTGGTTATGCCATGTTGCATTCATTTTTTTTTTTTTTTTTTGCGGTACCGGGGATTGAACCCAGGGGCGTTCTACCTCTGCGCTACGCTCCCGGCCCTATTTTTTATGCTTTATTTTGAAACCGGGTCTCACGAAGTTGCGGAGGGCCTCACTAAGGAGAGAGAGAGAGAGAGAGAGATAGAGACAGGGAGAGAGAGAGCGAGAGCTGAGGCTGGCCGTGAGCCCGAATCCTCCGGTCTCCGCCTCCCAAAGTACTGGGATTACAAGTGTGCGCCACCACGCCCGGCCGCCATGTTGCATTCTTATGAGTAAAATGGAAGAACATAGTTTCCTTAATATTTTAATCAACATTTGTTATTGTCATTAAAAAAGTTTTAGCCATTATACTGAGTATGCAGAGATACAGCATTGTGGTTTAAATTTGCATATGCCTAATGGGTAATGATGTGCAAATTTTCATGTGCTTATTGGACATTGCTATAGCTTCTTTAGTGAGGTATCCAGTACTTTTGTCCAATTTTTAATTGGATTGCTTATAATCTTATTAGAGAACTCTAAGAAATCTTTATGTATGATGTTTATCATATGAACATTTGCAACTATTTTTCCCAGTTTTTGAATTGACTTTTAATTTCTTTAATAATGTCTTTTTAGAGAAGATTTAAATCTTAATTCTAATTATCTATTTGTTTTCCTTGTTGATCTACTTTTTTCTATGGGTGTGTGGTACTGAAGATTGAACCCTGTAGCATTCTACCTCTGATCTACATCCCCAGCCACATTTTATTTTTTAATTTTGAAACAGTGTCTCCCTGAATTTTTGGCATCATTGAATTGCCAAGGCTGGCCTTGAACCTGCGATCCTCCTTTTTCAGCCTCCCAAGTACTAAGATTACAGGAGTGAACTACAATGCTTAGCTATAGATTCACAAAGGTATAAATGTTTTCTCTTCTGTTGTCTTTGAGAACTTTTACAGTGTTTGCTATGGCATTTAGGTCTGTGATCCATTTTGTGTAATAATTTTATGTGGTGTGAAGAAGAAACATTTTTTATACTGATTTCCAATTGTTATAGAAAAAAATGTTGAGAAACTATTCTTTTACTTTGAATTACTTTGCGTTTAACGTTAAAAACCCATGGACCATATGTGAGTGTATCTTTTCCTGGACCTTCTGTTTGGTTTTATATATCTGTTTGATCTATATGTCTGGCTTGGTTACTGTAGTGTTATTGTGAGGTTATTCAAATTATTCTAACTTCTTAAATGATTTTGCTAAGTAGAAATAATTTTCTTTTGCATATGAATTTTATAATTATGATTTTCATTAAATTTTCTTTAAATTCACAGATCTGTTTGGGGAGAATTAACATCTTAGATAGAGTCTTCTGATTCAAAAATACAGTACACTTCTTTATTTGTTTGTCTTCCTTAGACTTCATTTATCTAGTCTGAGGTCCCAATTACCACCACTAGCATAAGGCTGATGACTATTAATAGCATGACTCCTACAAAAATATGTTATAGACTAAAAAAAAAAAAGACTAGTAAAAACCTTACATATATTTGTATAAATAAGATTTTAGTGGCCTATAGCTCTTATTTTCTTTTAATAACATAAATGTCATTGTGAGATTTAGTGAAAATATTTTAACCACCATAAACCATGAATCAGTTACTCAGAAACTAGAAATTTTGCTTCACAAATAAATTTGAAGTATCTTGATATTTATAGGGAAATGAATTAATTATCAATAAAAGTGACATGATGTTTGCAAATAACATTTTGGAAGCCCATTTTACTAATCATGAAGTATTTTCCTGTTATTCCAAAGAGGAAAAAAATTCAGTTACTGGAAAGCATAGTGTTCTGGCTTTACCATACCAAATATTTCAATTTTTTTTCTTTTTTTATCACAGAGCCTCAAAATTCCAAATTTTATGCATTGATCATGGGCTACTTTATAACCAAAGGAGAATTTTTTGGAAATTATTATTTATGATGAATTTATTTTAGTGAAGAGGAAGTGAAAATATGAGAAAGTTGAAAATAGATTTAGAATGTACTCCTCTAGCCGGGTGTGGTGGCGCACGCTTGTAATCCCAGTACTTTGGGAGGCGGAGACCAGAGGATCCAGGTTCGCGGCCAGCCTCAGCTCTCTTGCTCTGTCTCTCTGTCTCTCTCTCTCTCTCTCTCTCTCTCTCTCTCTCTACCTAGTGAGGCCCTCTGCAACTTCGTGAGACCCGGTTTCAAAATAAAGTATAAAAAAATAGGGCCGGGGGCGTAGCGTGGAGGTAGAATGCCCC
>PVJS01008207.1:0-53845 GCA_004027185.1 Glis glis | reverse complement strand
GTAGCGCGGAGGTAGAACACCCCTGGGTTCAATCCCCGGTACCGCAAAAAAAAAAAAAAAACCATGCTCTGAACCACTGAACCAAAGGTGGTTGTTTGTTATGGTTTGTATTTGGAATGTCCCCCAAAGGCTCATGCGGTGCAGACTTTGCCCCAGTGCGACAGTTTTCAGAGGTGAAGCTCTGGGGAGTGATTGGCTCATGAGGCTCTGACTTCATCAGTGGATTAGTCCATGAAGGCTGCACAGTTGAATGTACTACTGTGAGGTGATT
Organism: Glis glis; assembly: GCA_004027185.1. Lineage (NCBI taxonomy): Eukaryota > Metazoa > Chordata > Mammalia > Rodentia > Gliridae > Glis > Glis glis. Next base: position 53,574 of record PVJS01008207.1, on the reverse strand, counting down.
GAAACTATGGGAGGTGGGACCCAGGTGAATAGAGTGGGTCCTTGGGGGCATGCCCTTGGGAACCATGTCTTGTCCCCACCCCTCCCCCTGACTCTGCTTCTGGCCAGCCATCATGAGCTGAGCAGCTTTCCCCCACCATGCCCACTCCACCATGACACACTGCCTCATCTCGGGCCCAAAGCAACGGAGCCAGCCAGCCAGGGACTGCAACCTCGCAAGTCATGAGCCAAAATAAATCTTTTCCTCTGCTAAGTTGTTTATGTCAGATATTTTCCCACAGTGACACAAAGCTAACTAGTAACCCGATTTAACTCCATGAAAGTGTGCCAGAAGTCTAGTGTCAGAGAGCAAAGATAAAGGCAGTGGCCAATATTTATTGTGCTCATTCTGTGCCAGACATCGCTCTCAACACTTGACTATGTGAATGCCAGTTTATCTGCATGTATATCACATGATGAAGGTACTCCTGTCATCTCTGTTTTGCAGATGAAGGGACTAATGTACAAATTGGTTAATTAAGTGCCCATTGCCACTAGCAGGTAAGTCAGTGGAAACAGCATTGAACCCGGACAGTCTTGCTTTAAAGCCAGCTGTTGTCATTACTTCACTAGAAAATCTTCTCCTGGGCGTTCTATATCACCGTTACAGAATCTGACAGGTGATAAACTTCACATTTCATATCTGTAAAACTGGAATTAAAATTAACTTGCAGAGCCATGGGGACGAAATAAGCTAGCATGTACACATGCTTTAGAAGTAAGAGATCAACAAATGAGCTGTACAATTCAAAATATGCAGTGTTCTGGGACTGAGAGTTGGGACGGACGTGGTTATTTAGAGGCAGCCTGAGAAGCCAGCCATGGACCAGAACCTGGATTCTGTCACCTAATATCTGCGTGATTGTGGTCAAAATATTTAGCTTCCCTTACTTTCAGGTTTTTTAGCTATCAAGACAGGAATAATTATTTTCCTTAATCTATCCCTGTTGCTATATCAAAATGTCTTAGACTGGGCAATTTATAAATAGCAAATATGTATTACTCACAGTTCTAGAGGCTGGAAAAGTCTAATATAAAGGCTCCAAAAGATTCAGTGTCTGATGAAGGCCTGTTCCTCTTAGATGATACCTTCTGCATGCCCTCGCATGGTGGGAGAGATGAAAGGAAGATGCAGCCCCCTCTACCCTTTCACAGGGGCACTAATCCCACCTATGGAGACAGAGTCCTGGTGACCTCATCACCCCCAGCCCCTACCTCTTAATACCATCACTCAAAGTCTAGTTTCCAATATATAAATGTTGAAGCAACACATGCAGACAATAGCCTTCCACCAATGCCCCCCCAAGATTCATCTTTCTCACAGGCAAATTATACTCATTCCATACCAATTGCTTCAATATTACCTTATTCCAAAATTGATTCAAAGGGCTAAAGTCCAGTCTCTTGTAGCTGTCATCTAAATCACATATGGGTGAGACTCAAGGTATAATTTATTCTTAGCTAAATACCGCTCCAGCTATGAGCTTGTGAAATCGAGTAAGTTTATGGTCTTCCAAAATACAGTAATGGAACTAGTATTGGACAGACATTCCCCTTCCAAAGAAAGAAGTAGAAAGAAAGAAAGGGATAACTGATCCCAAGCTTGTCTAAAGCCTAAGAGGGCAAACAACATTAACTCTTAAAGCTTGAGAATAATCTTTAACTCCATGTCCCACCTTCTGGACACACTGAGGTGGGTTGAGTCCCTACAGTTTCAGCCAGCCCCACCCTCACAACTCTGCTGGCCGCGACCTAGGTAGCAGCAGCTGTCACTTATTGGACAGGCGTGCTTATGGCTCTCCCAGGCTGGAGTTAATGCTGGCTAATCCACCATTCTGGGGTCTCAGGTGGTCCTGTCCATAGCTCCTCTGACCATTGCCTTGGTGAGGACTCTCTGAAGTGGTCCTAATCCCCAGTCAGTTCTCGGCCTGGGCCCCAGCAATCTCCAGGGCAGTGTGGAATGTAGGTGGAGGCAGCCATGCTCCCACAGCTCTTATACACCAGCAAATTTGGTAGTGCACAGACACTGGCAAGAATTACCCCCTATATTCCCTAGGATGTCACTGCACATGTTTTGCACCTTGGTCCACTGGAGCTGCACCTGAAGCAGCTTGAGGCTTCTCTTTTAACATTGTTATATCCCTTGCCCTTGGCACTGTGGGCCTCTGATGGGAGTGACAGCCCAAATATCTCCACAATGCCACTGGGTCTCATTTCCATTGTCATGAAGGACAGTATCTGGCCTCCCTCTGGCCATACTCATATTATCCAAGGTTTGCTTGGCCACACCCTTGATGTTCTATTCTGAACACAATTTCATTCTTCCAACAGGGCCAGTCTTAGAATTTTCTAAATCTTTAAGTTTTGTTTTCCTTTTGTTATAAATGCTATCTTTAATTTATTTCTCTTTCCTCTCATTTTACTATAAGCAGTTAAGATAATACATGACATACTCTGAAGACTTTGGTTAGAAATGTTTTCTATCCAATATCCTAATAATTCATCCCTCAAAAGTTCTCCCTTCCGCAAAGTAGTAGGATGCAAATACAAGTCAGTTCTTTGTCAGTGTGTAACAGAAATCACCTCCCTCCAATTCTGAATAACAAATTCCTCACTTCTGTCTGAGACCTCAGTGAAATGGCTGCTACTTCCGTGTATTTGTCAACTTTGTGTTCGCAACCTTATAGGTAATCTCTAAAAAGAACCAAGACTTTCTCTACAGCCCTCCTTTCTCCTCTGAGCCCTCACAAGAACCATCTTTAACCTCAGTTCATTCCAATATTGACTTTTTCTAGAATTCACTTCAAAATTCTTCTAGCCTCTACCCATTACCCAGAGTGGTTTTCAGATCAATTGTTTTCATGCCTAACACAGCATCTGGTACATGATATTCTGCTCATAAATAATTGGACTATGGTTGGATTGTATCATGGATTTACTGTCTGTATGTGTGTTAAAATATTAATAACATAAATATATCACTTGAATGATTTTACATATACAGCACAGTAGTACGAAGGTCATTCTCAATGTTGTGTATCCATCATCCCAATTTCCAGAACTTTCATCATTCCAAACAGAAACTCTGTGTCCCTTAAACAACTCATTTATTCTTTTTCTATGCACCTGGTAACTTCTCTTCTAATTTCTGTTCCTGCAAGTTTGCCTATTCTACTCTCCTTATATAAATAAAATTATATAGTAATTATCCTCTTGTGACTGTTTATTTCATTCAGCATAATGTCTTCAAGGTTCATCAATATATGTCATCAATACACTGGATATGTGTGTATATAAATATATATATATATTTATATTCATTTATCCACCTATAAATGGGCTTGTTTTAGACTTTGGTCTTTAGCATTGTCTATTAAATTTATTTTTATTGACATAATTATCATACATTTTTAGTATACACTATGACAATTTTTTGTAGTATTAGGGATTGAACACAGGAGAATTCTACTTCTGAGCTACATTCCCAGCCTGATTTTATATTTTTTAAACAGCAACTCACTAAATTACCACATACTGGCCTCAAACCTGCAATCTGATCTTCCTGTTCCCAAGTACTGGGATGATATGGGTGCACAACTGTGCCTAGCTTACATTATGATAATTTGATATGTGTGTATACATGTATACAGCATATAATGATCAAATAATTATAATTAGCATCTCCAGCTTCTGAAATATTTGTCACTTTTTGTATGGAGAACCTTAAATTTATTATATTAAATTTATTATAATATATATTCATTGATAGAGAACTACAAAGGATTCTATTTTTCATTCTAGCCAATCTTTGTTATGCTTTTGTTTTATTTTTAATAATAGCCATGTTAATGGGTACAAAGTGAGATTTCACTTGCTCTTGATTTACAATTTCCTTAATGATTCATGATGTTGAGAATCTTTTCTTATGCTTATTGGTCATTTGCATATTTTCTGCAGGGACATGCCTATTCAAGTTCTTTTCCCATCAAATCCTTCTTAAATTAGGTTGTTGTTTCATTGTTGTTATGCATTATATGTTCTTTATATATTTTATATAATAATCTCTTACCAGATAGGTAATTTGCAAATATTTTTCCCATTCTGTGGTTTTTATTTTCACTCTCCTGACAGTATTCTTTCATGAGCAAAGGTTTTTAATTTTAATGAAGTCCAATACCTCTAATTTCTTTTGTTGCCTATGCTTTAGGTGTCATACGCAAAAAGTAATTGACATCCAAAGTCATGAAGATTTCCCCATATTTCTTCTAAAAGGTTTATAGGTTTAGCTGTTACATTTAGGTCTTTAATACATTTTGAGCTAATTTTTGCACATGGTATAAGAATCTAATATCATTCTTTTGCATGTGACATCCAGTTTTCCGTTGTTAAAAAGACTGTCCTATCTATGAATGGTCCCAGCAGCCTTGTCAAAAATACATTGACCATGTTTATGGATGTTTATTTCTGGCCTCTCTCATCAATTTTATTGGTCTTTATGTATGTTCTTATGCTAATACTACACTGTTTTGATTAGTATGAATTGTAATGAGTTTCAAATCAGGAGTGTGAGTCCTACAACTTCGTTCTTCTTTTTAAGATTGTTTTTGCTATTCAGAGTCTTTGAAGCTCCATATAAATTTTGGGGGTGGGGTTTCCTATTTCCACAAAGAAAAGCACTGTAAAACTTTTAGAAGGATTGCCCTGAATATGTAGAGCACTTTGAGTAATATTATTGTCTTAATATTGTCTTCCAGTCCATGAACACAGGGTATCTTTTCATTTATGTCTTCTTTAATACCTTTCAGCAATGTTTTACAGTTTTCAGTATATAAGGCTTCCATCTTTTTGGTTAAATGTATTTCTAAGTATTTTTTTACCATCAAATATATTTGCAAAGGGTGTTTATTGATGAAGTAATTCATCATATTTTTTCAAGTCAAATGTAGAAAATGACATGAGTTTCTAAGTAGAGATAGAAAGGATAAACTATTAATCAACTTTTACTAGGTTATGCTGTAAAATAAGAAAGTCAAGGTTACAATAAAGTTTGTTTAGTATTGGTATTCATATAAAATGTGTACTGGGGCTGGGGTGCTGCATTCTGTAAAGATTTAGAGCGGTTCCATTTATCTTCTCTCTCTAGAACCATGTCAAAGGACACCCCTATTGGGAACATGTAGCAGGAGGGAATGCAGAAAAAACATTTTAAAAACATTTCCCAAGCAATTAGCTTACTAATTTCGTCAATCTTGTTTATATTTTGTGAATCAAATTAAACCCCTTGGCCAATTGAGCAGGGAAATATGGCAGGAAAAAAAATAGGAAACAAATCATTGTGAACAAATAATGAGCTCCATCACAGTTATAGATAAGGAATAATCTCCCACAGTTGCAATGACAATGCTCCTAGAATTGTCATTTGCTCTGTTATCAGGGGACTATCTTTAGACCTGTGTTCTTCATTTATGAAACAGGAAAGATAAACCCTCTATCTCTCATGTAGCCAAAAAACTAAAGGAGAGCATAATTGCAAATTAATTTGAGTGGTGTAGAACAAATATCTATTAATTCCAAGTTTATCGTGCTTACTAAATATAATCATGATTTTTTTTCTGTTTAAAAATAGCAAATATCCATGTAAAAATACCACAAGGATTAGAGGAAAAGGAAATAAAATAAACTTGGATAAAAATAATGATTGATGCAATATTAATAATATGTTTTTATAAATTAAGATTTTAATTAATGTGCTAATTATTTATTTATTTATTTTTTTTGCGGTACCGGGGATTGAACGCAGGGGCGTTCTACCTCCGCGGTACGCCCCCGGCCCTATTTTTTTTTATACTTTATTTTGAAACTGGGTCTCACGAAGTTGCAGAGGGCCTCACTAAGTAGAGACGGAGAGAGAGAGAGAGAGAGAGACAGTGAGAGAGCTGAGGCTGGCCGCGAACTGGGATCCCCTGGTCTCAGCCTCCCAAAGTACTGGGATTACAAGCGTGCGCCACCACGCCCGGCCTAATTATTTATATGTTAATTAAATGGTTTTAACTTAACTGAACTGCTTATTTGCAAAGCTTGGAAAAATCAATATGATTTATTAACTTCCTTAAGTATCACAATTCACAGTAATAATAAACTCTTATTTTCACTAAAATATTCAAATGTTTAGAGGATTAGCGTAATATGCTAAGTTCTAGCTTATCTAACATATATTTAGCATTTTTTTCCTCACCAAACTACACACAGTATTATTTAAATGTTTTCAAATAAGCCTACCTCCTTGCTAAAGGTAACTCTAGACTCTCATTTAAAACTTGGCTGAAGGAAATGATGGAATAATTGAGTATGGAGATGCTGGCAAGGCCTTCTTTAAGAAGAAAGGAAAGGTTCAAGGTTAAGTGTCACTTTGATCATTAATAGTAGCTATAATATTGGAACATAAAGATTTTGTTAAAAGTTTGGTTGAGATTTGAACAGAACTCTCCAATCATCTGGAGAGAATAAGCTACTTATGGACATAATTATAACTACTCTGGGGGGAGAAGTAAAGGAGAGAGAAGCTGAGGGTGATCGTGGCCCCATGAAGGAGTCAGTGAGCCAGGGTGGGGATGGGTATTTATACCTTAAAAAATTTCTCCTCATTTTAACTTTTTTTGTTTTGATGCTTGAGATCGAACCCAGGGGCATTCTACCTCTGAACTACACCACCAACCCTTTCATTTTTTATTTTGAAACAGGGTCTTGCTAAGTTGCCCTGGAACCTGTGATCCTCCTGTCTCAGCCTCACAAGTACTGAGATGACAGACATGCACCACCTAACCCAACAAATTTCTCCTCTTTAAAAACCCACAGGTACTATTGGAAGGTTTGGGGGTAGCAGTGGAATGTGGTCAGATATACATCTTAAATAGATCACTCTGGAAGCTGGATGAGGATGGCTCTGAGGGGAGAAAACTAGAGGCAGAGACTGGACTTGCAAAGTAATTGTATTTGCCTAGGTGAAATGGAATAAACCCAAATGAGGATCTAAATTACACCAACAGAGGCCAAGTGACATGACGCTTGTCAAACTGACCTGGCTTCACTCTGCTCCCCAGCTCTGCTATGTGGGGCTTTGGTACTATATAATTGTAATCATTGTAACCCTCAATTCCCTTTCTCATATTAAAATTAGAATATGACACCAGCATATTTCTTATAGAGTAGGTATATCAATTTAATGAAAAAAAAACATATCTGTATTTATGATCATACCTAACATAAAATAAATATTCAACAAATGAGAGCTAACATTGTTGTAATAGGGGAAGTTCAGTTTCCAAAGTTTATGCTTTTAGAAAGTAGTATAGCACAAACCTACCCCTAAGCCTTCTTACTCCAATTATGTGAACATTCTACTCTAAGACACTGCCTCATAGAACATGTTGAAGAAAGGAGAACTTTAGAGAGGCTTAGAGATAGTCCAATATTAAAGTTGGGGCTATTCTGACAGATCTTACTACACACTGCACCATTAGTTTTCATTTCAAATATTCTGGTAAGTGTACTGCTGGTATCACCAGTTGGTTATTATCTGAGTTCGAATGCTGACACTATGTTTCTAGGTAAAAGAGACAGGACATGGAAAAACTTTAGCTTCTTAAGAATGCTAAGAGTTTCAAATCCATCTTAGTATAGCCATTGCTTGTGTGAAACCTGACACACAATGGCCTCTCAATAAAGTCTCACTGAATGGAAACGTTACTCTACTTTTTGAGAAACTGCTAATCAGATGGAGGATAATTGACTTGAAATAGAAATAACAGATTGAGGCAAATGACAATGAAATACTGGTCAGAGAGGGTATTTCTTCTATACTTTTCTGGCAGTACAAAGTGGTTGCTTTTCCTTAGAAATTCTTTTCTATCTACGTGAGCCTAAGGGAGAAAGTATTACAGAAAGTTTCAGCAATGTCATTATGAACTTAACATTGTTAGAGGAAAGCCCTCAGGCCCTGAGGCCCCTGTGTCTCATCTACCTTCATCATTCGTGACCCTCAATGTGAGACTCTGCATCCTTGCTTCAGTACAAAGTGGAATTACTAGAAGCCTTAATGTTGTTGCTGGTTTTCTCACTAATAAGTATTTTATTCTTCTGTTGCATAATGCCCTGTCTGTAAAAAAAAGCAAAAATCTCTTGCAAGCTAGCAGCCAAATTACAATTCTTCTAAGGAAGTGATTTCCACACACAGTTAATGATTTTGCATCTTCTCTTTGCAACCTTGACACCCCTCCATTCCTGCCCAGCTCATTTGGTTATGGATATTAATCACAATCACAGGGCAGGAAATGCTTTATTTTAATGTTTAATAAGTTTACAACTCTTCAAATTGATTCTTGCGGTGAGAATGGTGGTAATCATTATACTTTAATGCCATGGGCCTTTCAGAAAAGGCTGGAGTAGGAAGGTCTCCATTGACACAAAGATGAACTAGCAAAGATTCATGTGAAAAGACAAAATGTCCTTTCTTCAACTTTAAAGAAGATTAATAGTTATAATTAAAAATCACCCCTATCAGTGTGCATCGACTCAGGCGCGGCTGAGCTCTGTGGATTCTGTTCACAGGCCTCGTCCGACTCTGCATGTTCGCAAATGTCTCCGTGACGTCGCCGCGGGAGTTGGCTTTCCTCTACATTGACAGAAACGAGTCAGTAATTAGGAGTGAGTGACAAGGTGCTTTTCATCTTTGACGAGGCAAGATTTTTTCTGTCAAAATATCTCACCAGAGGAGTAATTTTCTCTGTGTGCATTTCTTGTCCTGAGCATATTTTGCATGATAATAGAAAAGAAGAAATTGTTTCTGAATGTTGCTTAGTGACAAATAGCAGATTCCCTGGCTTCGCAGATAACAAGTGTCTGAATGCTGTCATACTGTAATATCAATAGATAGGGCTCCTTGCAAGCTGGTGATATTTATATACTGGAAAAAAATTTGTTTTTGATAGAATAAACTCAAAGGTATTAAATTGTTTTATAGTGTTATGCCTCTAAAGATATAAAATTACCTGACAAGATTGAATTGCCCAATTCCAAAATGTTTTTTAAGGGTTTAATCACCTGAAATTGTGAGCACAATGAGGAGACAAATAACCAGTACAGGGCATTTGCCGTTTCACAGAACTTGCCTTGTCAGTCAACACACAGGCTGCTGTCACTTCAAACCACTTTCAAACAATTTATAATTACGCTGGGAAATGGACTGCACTGACTACGTTAAACTGGAAAATTCAAAAGCAACTATTCATAATGTTTAAGTGGTTCAAAGCCTTTTTAAAAAAGTGAAACATTAAAAAGTCTCTGTGATTATAGCTTTGCCTGGCAGTAGCTTCTATGCATGTGAAAAGAAGAGATTGGCCTTGAAGTTGGAACTGATCATGTTGAGAGAACATAGTGTGTTCCTCCATTATTTCTTTCTGCTGTTGGAAGAGCAGTTTATGGAATGTAAATTAGCCTCTGAAGATCAAATATAATAGCAGGGAGAAAGAAAGACAGTGCTTATATTGAAGTATAATCTGATACGCATTGCTGTTTGTTTAACACCAGGTGTATAGATGTAGTAAACATACTAAGATCGGCAATTCATTAAAACACAATAAGTACCATTATCCAGAAAGCTATAGGAAAAAAATTATACTCTATAGATAGGGAGAGGGGAGGTTGAGAGGAAGAGAGAAAAAATTAAATGAACACTGAAACTTAAATATGAAATTAAATTAAGAACACTGGTACCATACTGGAAATAGCATAGCCTGTGACCATTTCAGGCAAATACTGGGAATATGAAGAGTTTGAAGTGTCTACTGCCACAACACTGAGATAAAAAGTAAGGAACTTGACAATAAAATGCTACCCCGAATCCTGGAGCTCAGTTTTCTCAATACCTCTACGAAATTGAGGATGATGGCATTCTCTCTCAGCAGTCTGCAACAGACATTTTGAACCTTATCTTTTAAGATCCTATTCTTCAAGTGTTTTTCACGAGACCATAATGCACGAAAAAACTGGAATCACAATGATATTGGTTGCTCAAATCAGATGGCCAAAAAAACTAATTAATTTTGTTTTCTTCCCTATTTTACTATTCCCATATTCCTTTTTATCAATTAATTCAGAATAATTGTAAGAACTTAATTTTGTTGGGTCAATCTAGAATAGCCTTGAGTGTGCTACTCAGAACTTTCAGCCTAAAGAAACAAATAGCTCCACACTAATTTTATTTTTTTTAATTTTTAATTTATTTATTTATTTATTTTTGCGGTACCAGGGATCGAACCCAGGGGCGTTCTACCTACGCACTACACCCACGGCACTCTTTTTTATACTTTATTTTGAAACCTGGTCTCACAAAGTTGCGGAGGGCCTCACTAGGTAGAGAGAGAGAGAGAGGAGAGAGACAGGGAGAGAGAGAGGGAGAGAGCTGAGGCTGGCCGCGAACCCGGATCCTGTGGTGTCTGCCTCCCAAAGTACTGGGATTACAAGCGTGCACCACCACGCCCGGCTCCACACTAATTTTAAATGCCCACAGTTATTTTAACGTTAAAATCATTTCAAGAGCATAAACTTTATCATTAATTCCCAAAATAATCAATTACAATAGAAGTTCACACACTGATCATTGTTTGATGTGCTTTATTAAATTAGTTAATAATTAATCTGTGTTTATGTCAGAGGACCTTGCATATATAATTGTGTCGAGGACCTTGATATATAATTCACATATGTGTGAGACCCTGTTTCAAAATAAAGAATAAAATAGGGGTGGGGGTGTAGCTTGGAGCTAGAATGCCCCTGGGTTCAACCTCCAGTACCAAAAAAAAAAAAAAAACAAGTGTTGAAAGTACAAAATAAATTATTCCAGGTCCCATGGTTATTCCTTTTATGTGGTATGAGTTCTCAAAGCAAAAATTTGAGCAGACACAATTAAACAGGCAAAAGTTTATTCAAGACTCTTCTAGTTGGGGAGAGACACTGAATTCATACCACTGAAACAAAAGGGGTGGGAATTTTTAAGCATTGCCATGAGCTACTGCAAGAATGCTGGAGGATGTCAGTGAGGAGGTTGATCCAGGGCATGTGGAAAGCATGGTAAATTATTCCTCATTTCCAAAGGTTTTCTTCTGAGATTAGACCTTCTGTGTTTTGGCACCCATGAAAGTTATGTTCCCACCCTCCCACAGAGGGTAGGAGACAAGAATGCTATCTTCCTTGATGATTACATTTCAAAAAGACATCCTCAGTCCTTGACAAGGACATTCACTGTGCCCTAAAATGGATAAAAGGCTGGGACAAGGTCTATATACATTTCAAAAGGGCAGATACATAACTTATAATTGCAAATTTTCTAAAGTAAATGCTCTAAGAAAAGGGAGGTCAAGGACCTGTAGTCAGGAAGAAACCCAGCTAATGTTGAGTCCAGCTGAGATTAATAATAGTAAGGCCACCTTGGTCAGGATCATATCTGTATAGAAATTCTTAGCACTGACATTATACTGAATCAAAGTTATAATATTTCCTGATAATAATTGGGACTAACAACTCTCCATAGAATAGCAGCTTAATTTCTAAAAACATGGTCTCTCAAATTGTGGTATAATTGTAAGTTCTGATTAGTTAATATTTATTTGCCAGGTATGTCTGAATATAAATATTTTAATAATATTTTAGTAAATATTTAGATAAATTATCTCAAAATACACTTGAAAATATTGAAATTTGCCTACAAAATGCACATGTAGGTGATGGTAGAGATGAAGTGAAAATTCAGATTTCCCAGATGCCATGGTCCATGCTCCTTTTTCCATTGTCTGAAAGATGTGGGAGTTCACTATTTTATTCAACAAATATTTATTGAATACCTGTATCTGCTGGGCAACATGCTAGTTGGTAGAGATGTATTGGTGAACAAGATCCTTTCATTCTGGTATTTACAACCTAAGAGAAACCAGATATTTAATAGCTAACTACAAATAATTAGTTACAATTGTGCCATATGCTATAAAAAAATAAAAAGTGCACTGAGGACAGGTAACAAATGCCAAATTTAGACAGAAAAGATCTTCCTGAGGATGCAGCTTGCATTGGAATCTGACAGGTGGAGAATCTGAGGGAGCAGTTGTGAAGGTCTTAAAGGGTTTGCTTAAACAAGCAAAGGCATTTCTCACCTACAAGATAAACAAGAACTATGTATTTTAGATTATATAGGGATCAAAAAATGTAGTAAAAGGAAATAAACTGAGGACTCAAAAAAAACCTAGCTCTGCCACAAACTGTCTCCATTGACTTGAGATTGCTGGGAACCAAGTTCACAATAGATCATCTTCAGACTAATTCTCTGATGTGTCATCATTTTACTAAACATTTTTAAAAATCTGCTTTTGGATTGATGAAAAAATCTCCCAGGACCAGTTCTGATGCACAAAGAAAGATTCCATGTTCACATTTCTATATTTGCCACACATCATGTTAGTCAGCTTTCTAATACTGTAACAAATACTCAGAGATTAGTTTTGGCTCACAGTTCTGCAGGTTCCAGTCCATGATCAATTGGCCCTCTTGCCTTTGAGCCTGTGGTAATCAGGCACCATGGTGGGGAGCATGTAGTAGAGCAAACTGCCACCTCATGGTGACCAGGAAGTGAAAAAAATGAAAAGAAAGAGAACAAAGTTCCATAGTCCCCTTCAAGGGCTCACCCCAGTGACCTGAAACCTTTCATTATGCCCTACATCTTAAAGGTTCCACTATCTCCCAACAGTGCTAAGCTGAGGACCAAGCTTCTAACACATTGGCATTTGGAGGACGTTGAGCTCCAAACTATAGCATATTATATTACTGAAATTATTTGTATACCTTATTTGCTACACTTGACTCCGAAGAAACATTGAACATTTCTAAAATGCACACTGACCTTCAAAGGATAGAGATTTGCCACCTTAGAGAAACTCAAGTGTTTGTTCTAAATAAGAGATAAGAAATTCCATTAAAAATTATACTATTGATACTTACCTGGCAGGGGAGATGCCATGATCATGAAGGTGGTTTTCCCAGGGCAAGGCTTATCCGTTGCTCTCTAGATGTGCTGACCCCTGAGATTTCCCCAAATGCAGAAGCTCGACTGCATAATTTGTGGTAGTGGGGGACTGCATTTGCGCTCTCCCTTGAATAAAAAAATATATACTATTGTTGTGTCCTTTGCGTTTATTTAAATATAAGTCACATTTATTAATTGTCACATCTGAGAAATATCCCTTGTATCCTCTAAGGCCAGGCATGGGTGAAGGTGAGGGATACTGTTACAACTTATACCTTATAATTGGTTCAGTTTGGTCAGTGCTAGTTTGTACTACAGTATTCCTGTGGTAAAACTGAAATGAGTTTCTATTCTTTGGAAAGACTGGAACATTGTGAAATTTAAATAATGGCAAAGGATATTAAAAGACTCTGGGGGGTGTTTTCCTACCCATTGTCCACAGTGTTTGGGAGAACAAACCCCAAGGGCCTTGGTGGCACTTGGCCCCAGCCGCTGTCACAGAGGCAGGAGCGGTTCCACATCCACTCTGCTCAGCGTAATTGGCTGTACAACCTCTGTCCAGGGGAGGCAGCCTGACTCATCACATTTCTATTTTTGCTCATGTATTTGTTTTTTGAGAAAGAAATGCATATTTTCTGTACTGCATACAAATCCTTAGCTAGAGAAGAAACTTTTGTTGATAGAGATAACAAAAATTAACTAATAAAGATTAGTGGTGGGAAATACTTTCAAATATAGCATACATCAATCTATCCTTTTTTATTGTTGTTGTTACCAAGGATTGAAACAAGAAGCATTCTACTGCCGAGCTACACCCCCATCCCTTATTTTTTTTTTTTTTTTTTTGAAACAGGGTCTTGTAAATTGCTGAGAGACTCACTAAATTGCTGAGGCTGGCCTCAAACCTGTGACCTGTCTTGGCCTCCCAAGGACTGGGATTATAGGCCTGCGCCACCATGCCTGGCTCCATTATTTGAAACATAGGTTTTTAAAATTATGAGTAACATAATTATGTAAATATAGTTTTTATGTACATAGTTGAAATATATGTTCCCAAAATACTTGTGTAAGTATGTGTGTGTCTATATAATAGCCTATATTTGTTCATTGCTACAAACGTATATTGAATAAGTACTGAGTAAATCAGTGCTGAGGGCTAGAGAAAAATACAAATTAGGTGTCATTCTGGGTCAGTCATCTTATGTGATTCTAGTAATCCAGCATAAGGACTAGATATCTCTCTGGAGAACTAAAATTGAATTAAAATTATTTGATGGAGTCTCACCTTAACTTTCATATCCAATATAAAAGGAAAAGAAACCTAGTTTGGTTCCATAATTTGGCCACTGTGAATTGTGCTGCTATGAACATGGGTATGCATATATTACTGTAGTTTTTTAGTTTCAATCCCTTTGGTATGATACCCAGTAGTGGTATAGCTATGGAACCAACCTAGGTGTCCATCAACAGATGAGTGGATTACAAAATTGTGGGAAATACACACAATAGAATTCTACTTAGCAATAAACAAGAACAAAATAACATCATTTGCAAGAAAATGGAAGGATCTGGAGAACATTATGTTAAGCAAGATCAACCAATCACAAAAAAGAAGGGACATATGTTTTCATTAATATGTGCAACCTAGGGAGTAGCGGGGACACACAAGGGACTCCAGTTGATAATGGAGAACCCTCAGTGGGGCAAGGGAAGTGGTACAAGGGAAGGGGTACAAGGGAAGGGGAAGGGCAAGAAAGAAGCAAATCAGTGGACTTACTATCATAAACAATGTGTACATGTGAGAATATACCAACATCATTCTCGGTACTTCATATGGGTGGGGAGAGGCGGGGGGGACACTAACAGCTGTGTGCATATATGTTAACATCAAATTGATATTCATTGTGATGTGAGACTCCAATGCACCAATAAAAGCTTGTTAAAAAAAAACCTTGGCCAAATAAAAATAAATAAATAAATAAATAAATAAAAGGAAAAGAAAAAAGATTGCTCTAGATTCAGAGATCAGACTTGAAGTGTCAGATTATTCCAAAATGTAATTTTTAGTTTGAGTGCTTTTGATTTTATATTATATACTATTATTTGCTTTTCTTAATAATGCTTTTAGTTTACAGACATCTAATATAAAAAATAAATACTCCTCACTCAAAATACATAGCACCATAAAGAATGGTTTCTGTGGCTTTAGGTAAGTCATCTTTCTTTTAGACCTTTGGATACCTAAATATGAAAAGCCTTCTATTAGTTTTCCAATGTGTGCTTGTGTCTATATATGCATTGGTATATGTCTGCTTAATTATGAAGTACCAAATCCAGTAAGAAAGTAGATCTCACAGAGTTATGACAATATGAAGGGAGTGAAAAAGAATCCATATAAAATAGAGAGAAATACCTATTAATTGTTATTATTGAAAATGTCTGAAACGAGCTCTGCTTTACATACTTATGATAATACAAACTGTACAGCACAGCAGCTCATATCATTGTTCACAAACATACTTTCTATTATAGGAAATTTTATTCAAATTGTTATCCAGTTTTGATCCTCAGGCATATGATTTTCTACTTTACTATTAAAAATAATGTTTTTCCTATATCAGTATCTCTTATGTTCTTATTACTGTGATAAAAAATCACACATTCAAGGAAACAAACTGTGGTAACATGTAAGCTGTAGTACAAAGAAAATAAAACTAATATTTTGAATTGTGACATACATATGCATCAGTGAACAACAACATGTAAAAGTGATAAACTTCAGAACATGTAACATTAAAACAATCTAAAGAAAGGCAGTAACATGCCAGGAAACTTGGCATAATGGAGGATCTCTTAGAGGGGAAAGGAGCTGGGATAATTCCGTATCTGGACAGAAACTTATCAGTGATAGCCCACTGTCTGTCATTGTTAAGATTCATTTGAAACAGAAAAAAAACAACTCATAGCTAGAAATCAAGGCTTAATCAGCTATAGAGTGGGAGATTCTTCACACAGTTTTCATTATGTATCTTAGAATGTTATTTTAAATGTCTATTTCATACTGTATACATTTTATGGGGTGATTTTCCTACAGAATCCTCAAACACTTTGGCATTTAACATTACAAAGCACAAGATCACTTAAGATGTTAAGTATCTTTTTTAAACTAATAACTTTAAATATGTCACCTATTCAATGGCCATTTTGTAGATTTGAGTCATTTTTTAAAAAAATTAATCAACTAATCTATATTTAGGTATGCTTGGATTAACTCATTTTATTCTGGGAATTCAACATCCATGCCAAATGAAAAAGCACACATAAAATATTTAGGAACATACAGAGTTCAAGAAATAATAGAGTAGTATTTGTAAACTTTTTGCTTCTCTTCCATATCCTTTAGTACTTTATTCATTTCTTTATTATAACACCAGATTATATTATGCTATATCTGTTTAAAACATTTTGCTCACTCAGTGGACTCTGAGTTTTACAAAATCAGAAAATGTATATTGTATTCCTTCTATTGCCAACATCAAACATATTGATAATGAGTGATAGTGATAAACATTTTATATTTTTAATATGAGTGATTTTTACTATAAAAGACTTAAAAGATGTGTCTAAACATCAAGTCTTCATATTTAAAGATTTGGTTAGTAGAACAAGGTTTAGACTTGTCCTCCATGATTCCAGAGAGCCCCTATGACTTTGATACATAGTGAGTATCTAGAAATATTTCTTGATGGAAAGAGCAGGTGCTGGGAGACTGTGGATCTCATCTGATTCCCAGGTTTCAAAGGACAGGAAAGGGCCGAGTCTGTACACCTTTGTCACCTCACACTGGGGCAGGAGTACAGATGAGGATTTATCACACAGAGCTATGAAGGGACTTGATTTGAGGCACATATGTGAGGGACTGGAGTAGAAATTTTCTAGAATGTTCTTTGTCCTGGTAGACACCTGGTATTCACATAAAGGTTTTTCCTTAATAAAATGAAGCCCTGGCTGCTGCTTGGAATTTTCTGTATTCTGCTATGTATTAGATTCCTCTATCAAGAAAAAAATATCACTGTTCAATGTCATAATTGCTGAGGGACAACCTAGATGAGATTAAAAATTGACAGTGAAGATTCAGATAATGTCAAATAAAGCAAAGAGGAAAAATCACGGATTTCAGATTATGATTGTAGGTTCTAGTCCATTTAAGGCCAAGAGTAGTGTACAAAAGTGGATTGTCAGCCAATAAAGAAAGATAAATAAAAGAAAAATATTCAATAAAGAACAGAGGAGGAAGTCGCTAAAAAACATCTTGAAGGCTGCTATGCTTGCCACATGGTCTCTTCTGAATCTCTCTCACGCTTCCCCATTTTTATTCATTTGAAATTAACAAATATTTGACATCATTCTTAATTACAAAAACTAAGAATGAAAAAGGAAATAATCATATACACAAATTAACTGTCTCATTTCTTTAATATTTCCATATTTTATTACTATAAAATATCAATTTATATATTCATTACCATACAGTTTTTTGTGGTATTGAGGATTGAATCCAGGGGTGTTCTTTCTCTAAGCTACACCCATAGCCCTATTTTATTATTATTTGTTAAATTTTGAAACAGAGTTGAACCTGCACTCCTCCTGTCTCAGCCTCCCAAGTACTGGGATTATATATGTGCACCACAGCAACAGGATTATTACCATATACTTCTTAAAGACTCATAAACTCTTGATAGGCTGAGACAGGAGAATCACAGGTTTGAGGACAGCCTCAGCAATTTAGCGAGACCCTCCGTAACTTAGAGAGACCCTCTTTCAAAATAAAAAATAAAATAGGGTTGGAGGTGTAACTCAGAGGTAGAATGTCTCTGGGTTCAAACCCTAGTATCACACACACACACACACACACACACACACACACACACACAAAGACTCACAAGTAAAGTTTTCTCTTTACAAGCCTCAGGAAATTTATCACATAGTTTCTCTGAAACATGGAAAATATCAAATAAGATAGCATGTATTCCTAAATTTAATTTAAAATAAAATTGATATAATCCAGAAGCATGTGCAAATAATAAGGAAGTTATTAAAAACATTTTATTGTTTTTCAAAAGAATTTTCTAGAAATCAGATCAGAAAGTCATTCACAATTCACTGATTGGAAAATAATACAATAGAATTTAACACACTCTAATTTCTTTATACTAATGACCAGCAGACCAAGGTCCAGTTTCAAAGCTCAAAAAACATCTGCAATTTTCAGCACATCTATTTCTAATTTAACATTTATTTTCCCTTCCAGATAATACTAAAATGTAAAATAAAAAAATCAGCTTGTGTGAGTGTAAAGCACAAAGCCTGAGACAGTAGGTACATCTGGATCTTATCTCTAGCATTGCCCATGCAGCTCTGCTCAACTTAATCTCCCTTGGCCTCAGTTTCCCAATATCTAAAACAGAATAAACTAACACTAAATTTGCATGTATGATAGTAGAAATTTAAAAAAAAAGAAAAAAGAGAAAGAGAGAGCACCTGTGACCCCAGGCTTAGATGACTGGGTGGATGGTGATGCCGCCATATGCAAGAGAGACCTGAAAGAACGAAACCTGTCAACTGAACGTACTACTGCGTGTTGAGGTTTGGGTGGGCAAGCAGCTAGCAAGCGATGGCTCGGATGCTCAGCTTGGGTTTCCAAGCTGGACAGGAAAGAAGAGGGATCAAAAGGAAACTAGGCCCTCAGGAAACAGAGAGATCAAGTGACTAAAGATAGAAAAAGGAACAATCAAAAGTCATAGTAGGAGAAAAGATATATTTGACCTCCACTTATCACAGACATTCTTAGATAATAACAAGCTTGTGAATATATACACAGAGATGTATTAAGAGTAGAAGATTATTGAGGTTGAGGTTATTAAAGAACAAGGAATCATAATTTTGGTTATATGTTTGTTAACTTTTGTTTTGTTACAAACTCAAAAAATGTAACAAAAAAGCAATGTTTTAATATTTCTCATGTGTCTGGAAGTTGGTATTGACTTTGTCTGAGAAACTTTGTTTTCCCCTTTGCAATAGTATACTGTAGCTTATTTATAATGTGGTTTTAGGGTAGTGTTTCAAGATAGTGAAGTCAGGAGCGGCAAGACTCTTTGAGGTTTACATGCTAGAATTTACATATAATCACTTCTACCATATTCAATTGCTGACAGCAAGAAGAAAGAAAGGACGAAGGGAGGGAGGGAGGAAGGGAGAGAGGGAAGAAGGAAGGAAAGAAGGAAGGAAGGAAGGAAGGAAGGAAGGAAGGAAGGAAGGAAGGAAGGAAAGTTGTTTTCTGGATTCAAGGAGTAAGAAATTTTATCCATCTCTTAAGGAGAAGTGATTTTTAAATTGCAACCATATTTAATCTATAATAAATAGATTATCTGTATGTATTATAAAATTACCCTGGATTGTGAGAGAATTTTAGTTGGAAAAAATGACATTGACCCATTAAGAAAGATACCATGAGCCTATTACAGACACCAGAAGATTTGTAGATGACACAGAGGAGAAAGAGAAAGATTCAGGGAAGTGGGATGAGTGATAAAAGATATTACGGTATGATTATAGAAATAATGATGTAGAGGTTATATGTGAAGAAGGTTGACTTCATGTCCCAGTCATAATGTACATTTTGTTCCAGAGACCCAATGAATGTATCAATACCTCCTGCCACTATAATGAAAAATCCCCAAATATTGGGGACTAGAAATAATGGATTATTTCTTGCTTATATTACCTGAGGATCACTGTTCAGCTGAGATTATACTCCGTGCATATTCCATTTCTGGGACTAGGTCAAAGGAGCATCCCTATTGGTGGCATGGTGTTCTCTTAGTAATGGGGGATAAAAATGTTTAAATATGATTTTTTTGATGTATGTGGTCCTGGGAATTGAACCCATGGACATTCTACCTCCAAGCTACACTCCCAGACTTATTTATTTATCATTTTTTAAATTTTGAAATAGGATCTCACTAGGTTGTTGAGAGTCTCACTAAGTTGCTGAAGCTGGACTTGAACCTACGATTCTCTTGCCTCACCCTCGCAAGTACTGGGATTACAGGCATGCACATCGTGCCTGGATTAAAAGTAAATTTAAATACACTTTATTGTTTGCCTTTCAGGCATGCTATCTTAGATGTCTAACAATGACAGCTTTTAAGAACGACAGAATTGATTCCCTTCATCGGGGTAATGGGGATCCTTTACTTATGCCAGATGGCAAGAAGTGATTTCCAGCCCAGCAGAGACACTTGGAAAATATGGTTCTTGCAGTCACCCCAAGTACTGCCATTTACCCAAATGCCCTCTCATGTGTGTACAAGGGGAAAAGAAATATAGGCATTGAGCTGAGAATAATGTGCCTTCTCTGATGAACATTACAAAGTAGCACTAAAAATGTGGTTGTTAATTCCTACATTTTCATAACATAAGAATGGCTTCCAAAATTTACAAATCCTTCCTATTCACATGATGCAGAAGGAAAGTTTAACTTGCATGGTTGAGCTAGTATTGGACATTAACTTGTCAGAGAAAGAGAGATCTTACACCATAGTGAACTCTGATCAATCTCACCAAGAGGGAGGTAGGGTGTGCTTCATGCAGAGTTTGGGCTTTTTATAAGTGATTTAGGGAAAGGCATAAGAAAGGGCTAGGAAATCTGATCTGAATTAGAATCTGTCAAGAAACATCAATTATACTTCATATTTTTATAATTTTTAGTTGGGTATCAAATAATTTTGGTATAGGAGGTGTGAGGAATAAAGAAGGGCTAGAGTTGTTAATTTTTTTAAGCAATAATCCTTCTTACTTGTTGGGAGTGGGGATTTTTTAAAATAGTAGTATAACATTATTGTCTTTTATATATAACATATATATATATATGTTCCTACAAGTTCAGAGAGTCGTCTTGCTTTTGCTTAGTTCTATTGTGTCACAGAATGCCTTGCATTATATTGATGATATTCTGTGTAATTATGTTTACTAGAGAAAGCTACTGAATGTTTTGATGTTATTCCTTTATTATTGGTCTTTCTCAAAAGATTTAGCTCTTTTCTAATCTTGTTTGTATTCTTTATTCTTTATTCTGCACACTTCTAGTTTGCTTTCTACATAAGCAACTTACTCAAAATCATATGGCCACTTTCTATAAGAGATTTCGTTAGTTTTCATCGCTTAGATTTTCTATTAACCAATCCCTGACAATAACATATCATAACTTCATTTGTACTTTTCCAACCTCGATTTAAAAATGTGAGAAGACTTGATAGTGACAGCTGGAGTATTAGAAATGTGTTCTTCTCTAGAAAGTATATTGAGCGATCTATCTCTGGTGCCTTTTATAAACTGATGAAAATCACCTTACCTTAAGACATGGAAATATATAAAATACACATAAATATATAGTGATGTGGCTATATATGTAGTTAAAAAGATAAATTCTGCTCTTGAAAGCCGTAATGAAGTCAGTGTTCTTATGGTCAAGATAATAACTTCAAGAAATATTTGACCTTTGCTACAAAGGAGCTAATGATATTTCTATTTTTTAGAAAATATTGTACATCTCAGCATGAAATCAGTATCTTGCTGTTAATCTACAATTTTATTTAATTCAAGTGTCTCTTCTCTCCAAAATAGTTTTGAAGAAATGAGCAGATAAATGAAAGTGTTTTCTAATCTAAAAAACTTTTTATAAACATGCAATGATCATGACACCATTCCTGATATTATTCAAACAAAAGCATTTATCAAGTCTGTTCTTTCAAATACTGTTATTGAAGCCAGGTGTGGTGGCGCATGCTTGTAATCCCAGTACCTGGGAGGCTGAGACCGGAGGATCTGGGTTCGCGGCCAGCCTCATCTACTTAGTAGGCCCTCCGCAGCTTAGTGAGGTCGTTTCAAAATAAAGAATAAAAAATAGGACTGGGGGTGTAGCTTGGAGGTAGAAAGCTCCTGGGTTCCATACCTAGTGCCACAAAAACAAAAACAAAAAAAAAAACCAAAAACAAATACTGTTGTTGAGTACTATCTGAGCACCAGGTCTATAGGTAGACATTGGGGTTACAACAATAAGAACCCTGATTATTTTTAATTTATTATCTGGTTTAATGGTTTTCAAGCCTGTTTAAATATTAGAAGTATCCAAAGAGGATAAGAAATCTCAAAAATCTGAGGCCCACCTCAGGCCAAATGAATGAAAATCTCTAGAGGGTGAGACTTAGACACTTGAGGAATTTAGTAAGGTCTCCAGATGATGCCAATATGGTGCCCATATTCACAACTGCTTGTCCAAAAGGTGATATAGCAGGCAAATACAAATTCCAAATCTGTGTGGCAAGTGATATAAGATTAAATGAATCTCTCAGGCATGGTAGAATTCACCTGTAGTCTCAGGTATTCCTCTGGAGGCTGAGACAGGAAGATCACTTGAGGCCAAGAGTTTAAGACCAGCCTGGGCAATGACCCTGTCTCAAAAAATCAAAATAACAACAAAGAAAGATCTAATTAAACCTAAAAGGGCAACAGAATGAGTTGGTGGAGGAATGGAAGAGGGTAAAAAGTCTTCTAAAAGGGAATACCAGTTAGGCTGAGATCTGAAGAATGAAAGAAGTTGGTGAAAGTTGACGATGGTGAGTTTTATAGGAAAAAAAGAGTGTTTGTAAAGTCCAGGTGGGAAAGATAGTATGGCTTATTTTATGAAGGAAAATAATTTCAATGCAATTGGAATAGAGCTTGAAGAAGAGAGCAGAGAAAGGGCTGCATATAGACAACCCCATGTGCATGTTGAGGAACATGGGCTCCATTCTACAGGCAGATTGTAAGCAGGATAGTGACAGAACATTTCTTAATTTTCAGAATTGATTAGAAGCTTTCTTTTGACCTTCTCACAGTAAGTTTTGATATGTTTAGAATGTGCTTTTCTGCTTAATTATATATATATATATATATGTATGTATATAGAGTCCTGTTTTTCACAGACAGAAAAGTACAGTCATGTTTCATCAAGAGATGCTTCCTGTGCCTCCTATTATTTATGAATTCCATTATTTTAATGTTTTAGACATATTTCTTTAGCTTTAGGGCAGTGGTTCTCATATTAAAAATAATGACTAATAATATCAATAATTTTTAAGAGTAGATAGCTCACCTGAGTATTGAGGTCTCCTATGACTTGAAAATGACCCACTCAACCTTCATTGCTTGCTCCTTGAGGGCTCAGAGGAAGAGTCCCAACTCCACAGCCCTGTGAACCTGAGCCTGCCTTTGAAATGAAAAGGAAATCATCAAGCACTTGAAGTTAGAAGTGGAGGGTTAAAGACTGTCTTTAAAACTCCCATGTACTACAGGGAAACCACATTTGCATTCCTGCTATGGGAGGACAATGATCAGCTGAGCTTGAGCCACATGTTCCACTAACGAACTAACCAAGTGTTGAACTAATGTCTAGGGCCAAGAAAGACAATAGATTCCTTCCAGAACATGTTGCAAAAACAGGGAGAGAGGTTGTGCTCAGAGGAGGCATAGACACAGCCATTAAGGGGATTGAATGGTAAGTAGCCTCCACTCCCAATTTCTTACTTTTGACTTCCATAGAAAATAATTATTACCTAAAAATGAAATCTGCTAGACAAAACTCAGCTAGACCCAAACTTATGGGGAGACATGGATGCAGATGGAAAAGGGAAAATATAATTAAAGTGGCTTTTGTTGTTAAATAAAGATTAAGAGCTGCCACTCTACTGCTAAATTTGGCAGGTTCCAATATAAATTGTGACTTACAGTCAAAATAGTTCCTCTTTTCTTTCCTGTATTTGATGACAAAAGATGAACACCTGCATGTGCTTCTAGATGGCTTATCTGCTCTTTTCCTTCATTATCTACTTGCCATTTCTTGCATATCATTAGAAACCAAGTGATACAACATTTAACTTGCTAACTCATGACACTCATGAGGCACAATCAGTGATGGGCAATTGGAAATATCAAATTTGGTTTCTTCTTTATCCTTGAATGTTTACTCATGTTGAGGGGGTCTTGAGCTTCCAATCAGGATCAGGGATACAATGTCCAATCACACACAGGTCAGAGGAACTAGGCAAAGGCTATCTCATTAATGTCTATAAATAACTTTGATTTCATTAAACATATTTTTATGAAAACGAAATAGTCATGGAATGCCGGGCGTGGTGGCGCACGCTTGTAATCCCAGTACTTTGGGAGGCGGAGACCAGAGGATCTGGGTTCACAGACAGCCTCAGCTCTCTCTCTCTCTCTCTCTCTCTCTCTTCTCTCTCCCTGTCTCTCTCTCTCTCTCTCTCTCTCTCTCTCTCTCTACTTAGTGAGGCCCTCCACAACTTCATGAGACCCAGTTTCAAAATAAAGTATAAAAAATAGGGCTGGGGGTGTAGCACGGAGGTAGAACGCCCCTGGGTTCAATCCCCGGTACCGAAAAAAAAAAAAAGAAATAGTCATCATTTTGATCATTAATTTCTTTTGTATGTGAATATGAAAATCTTTAAAGCAATAGGAACTAAAACAACCCAAGAGTGATGAATAACTAGCGTTAGTGTTTTCTGACAGTCTAGTCCTATACATCTGTGGTTATTACTTGCAGAGAAAAGAAAAAAAGAAATGCAATATATTTTAGAAATTAGTTTACTAATGATAGTATGTATGACATGGAAAATACCAGAATACACACTATCACTTATCTCTAGCTAGGTAAGTTTTTTGGTTTTGGCCAGATTAGATTCTGACTGATTTTATATAGAAAAGGTGATATTGTGATAGCAAGAAAATTATTGTAGGGAATTATTACCTGCCCACAGCTGGTACTCACTGAATGTTCATATGCTTAGATTGAGAAGCTTTCTTTTTCTTTGGCACTGAGCCTACATAATTATAGAAATTATGTCTTTATTTTATTGGAGAGGGCTACCTATAATTTACCTCCCATATTTTTGTAATTTTCCATGGCCACTATAATTTTTAATGTACAGTATTTGGAAATGCTTATCCTTACAAGGAAGAAGCTGCTTTGCCCTGGGTTTTTCCACATGGAGGATTATCTGATAATGATGATAGGTTTCCAACAGAGGCAGGGAAGCAACCAGGGACACAGAAGGCCTGCACAGATGTCAGGACTGCTGGGGACTGCCCAGCCATGGTTGATGCACCAGAGTTTAAATTCTCTTTAAATTCCTTTCACATAAAAAAGAGGAAATTTGAAGTTCAGCCTCCAAGAAAGAGTATTAAAAAGACCAGGAGGGTTTTATCCAAGTTCCATGGGTGATAAAACACATCAATCTGAAACATTGCTAGTACGTGGCTGATTCCCCAGTCATTCTTCCATTTGTTGTAGCTGAACAATGATAGCACTGTTCCATCAAGGGAAAATGATCCCTCCTCCCCACAAAAAGCTTTCTACAGGGCAAAGCTATAAAGTGCTAGATTTATTAACAATTTCCATTTCAAGAGAGACACTGTTTATATGGCAGTAAAGCTGTACTTTAATGCAAATGCAGCATTTCCAGCCTGTTTTCCTAATGCTTTCACAACTCCTGTAAATATTGCAGCCCTGGGTGGCATCTTTCACTTTTAAACAATTTGGGCAAACCAGTTCAAGTTGTAAACATCCAAATATACTTCCTTTAACATCATAAGAGCTTTAGAAACACTCTGGAATTTGTCAATATACTTTTCTAAATGTGATTGATATGTGATTGCCAAAATAGCCACAAATGTGCTTAAGTGAATTTTCCCTCCAAGCAAGGGCCTCAGAGCACCAGGAAATTTTGAGCAATAATAAAACTGGTCCATGGTGTTGAGAAGAGAAAAACTGTATCCAAATGCTATGAACCGAAATTATCCTGGGAAACTTCTTTATCTTACTTACCTGTGCTAGATCTTTTGAGCATCAGCAGTTTTTATTGGACCATTTTAATTTTCTTAAGCCAAGAAATCTGATTCAACCTTATCCAAATCCTGAGTAACACTTCCCCTTTATATTTGCTTTTTAAAAAATGATTAAATTTAATTATTTTTAAAAATGATAAATTGTATACATTATTACAAATGACAATTGTATATATTATCAAAGAACAAAATTAAAATTTACTTTAAAGTTATTATTTGGCTTTATTTTCAATTATAGAATCAGGAAACACTTCATTCCATAAACTACAGTAAGTGTTCCAATGGGCGGAACAGAAGATATTGATTTTACAGATGGAAAAGGGTCAAAGAAAGAAGAAACAATGAAACACAGATTGGTCATTTCACTGTTACTTTCCTTTTTAAGGGAGAGAGAACAATAGAAAAATAACTGATTAGTTAACATCAGATTATTTCAGGTTACTTTTTGTAGGGATTAAATGGTGGAAGAATTAAAGCAGAGGGAACCCCATCGTCATGCCCACCGGCCTCTTTGGGAGATTTTGTCTGTTTCTCATTCTGCTGATTTCTCAGAAGTGTAGCTAACATTGGTTTTGGTTTGTTGACTTAGCATAGCTGGATATTTAACATGGATGTCTATTTTAATCTTTGTTTGGTCTGTTGGGACCCAATGCAGGAGCTTAATCCAAAACAATAGTCTCTTATAATTTTTACTAGACAATATTTGTGGGGTACAAGGTGGTGTTTTGATATATATAAACATTGTGAAATTAATAAATCAAGCTAATTAATATCACCCCACATGCTGATTATTATTTTTGTGGTGAGAACATTCAAAATCTACTCCTCTAGCAATTTTGAAATGTTATACATTATTATTAATATGTTTAACTTTTTAAAAGACATTATAAAATATCAGCCTATTGGTTAAATTTTAAAATTTTGTAATTCCCAACTAAATATCTATAATTTGGTAAATAAGAAATTTCTTCTTAAGGAGCACCATAGGATTATTTTTATGGTAAACTACATAAAAAGAAAATAATTTTGAAAAATAACTCTCTTCACATAGTTATCATTTTTGTGGTGAAAACATTTAGCATCTTTCAAAAATATGACTGTTTCAAAATTGTTAACTCTAGTAAACATGTTGTGCAACAGATCACCCCAAATTATTCCTCCTATTTATTTGAAGCCTTAAATCCTTTTACCAACATCTCCCTTACACCCTGGCCAACCACTCCAGTCCCCAAAGTAATGTAACACAGGTTGGGTCAGAACACTGTATAACAAAAGACTTGGATTTGATCTGAGAAGTAATAGGTGTTACATTTTTCATAAACCAATAATTACCTAATGGTATGTTAACAAGGGTGAAATATATTAAATGGATTGGTAAAATCTGAGTTATAGCTAGATTGAACAGAAAAGTAATCTACAGAATGTGGTATAGTAAAGAGATAATTTGGATGAAAAGGGTAATAATCAAGAACTCTATTTCTGTTTTTGAGTACTTGGGTATCATTTAAGCTCTTTTGTTGTTGCTATTTGTTGTTGCTGTTGTCAGGCAAACCAATCAAAAATGGCTTAGAAAATAAATAAGGATCTATTGGATTACATAAATGGAAATTTAAAGTTAAAAAGAATTTTAGCTCAAGGATGTCATGGGAGATCTCATTTTTCCATTTCTCTAAGGTGAATTCTGCTAAATTGGTTTTATACTGATAGCCTTCCTCATGTTGTCAAAATGGCTATAGAAGAAAGTTACTAGAATTCTTTTTATTGGTAATAGGAAGTGTATTTGTACCTTAAACAGTGTTGAAAGTATTTGGTAGTTTATATAAACAGTGTAATTAAAAGTAAATAAATGAGATGATGTATATATAAAGAAAACAAACAAACAAAAATCTACAGAAATTCAAAGCTCCATATCCAATGAACAGGATCACGTCTGGTGCATCTATTTTAAAAGAGGAGGAACTTTATGAGCTGGAGTCCTCAGCACAATTCCCTTTGATGAAGATTATGTAGCTGTCACTGAAGTCAAGTACCTGTGGCATGTATTGATGGACCCAAGTCCATTTATCTGAACCCAATTCCAAATTCTATGAAGAGGTAGTTATCCTTGTCCTTACTGGACTTCAGTAAAGCAGGGGCCACCTCTCAAACTTGGGTAGTATCAATTTCCCTGTATCAATTTTCCCACAAGCATTTGTTTAGGATAGGAAAAGGAAAGATAACTAAACAAAAATCTTGGTATTTCTTAAAAGTCCAACACAGGGACACATGCTAGCTAAGCAATTAACACATCTCCCCATTTTAAATTTAAATACCTTCAAAGCCGGGCATGGTGGCGCACACTTGTAATCCCAGTACTTTGGGAGGCGGAGACCAGAGGATCCGGGTTCGCGGCCAGCCTCAGCTATCGCGCTCTCTCTCTCTCTTTCTCTCTCTTTCTCTCTCTCTCTCTCTCTCTCTCTCTCTCTCTCTTTCTCTCTCTCTCCCTGTCTCTCTCTGTCTACTTAGTGAGGCCCTCCACAACTTTGTGAGACCCGGTTTCAAAATAAAGTATAAAAAAAAATAGGGCCGGGGGTGTAGCGCAGAGGTAGAATGCCCCTGGGTTCAATCCCCGGTACTGAAAAAAAATAAAAAATAAATAAATAAATTTAAATACCTTCTTACTGCCATTTAAACAAAAGCATTATAATTCACCTGTTAGTCATGTACTTCTTTGTATTCATGATTTTCCCCCAGATGTTCAGAGATTTTACTTATTTAATCCTTGCTTATCATTGTATCAAAACTTTAATTACTTATTCATAATTTTAGTCCAGCTGACCATATATTCTCTCCCAGTCCACACCATTCCTTTCTGGCCACATATTCTCTCTTGATCTAAGTTCTGAATAGCACTGAGGATAAATAATAGGAGATTCTTTTATATACATCTATTTACTCTGGGAAATGAATAATTCATGAGGAACTGTCACAATTAATCAATGTTGTGATTGTCCCATAAAAATACTATCTTCTCCCAAATTTCACTCTTCCCCAATTAAGACCAATGTTTTACTTCATTCTCTGTTTTCAGCGTGTGTGCAGTTGATAATCACAACTACATCATTTTATTTTTACAAAGGTTATTTTATTACTGTAGTGGAATGGATCAAAATTTTGGTCCAAATCACCTGGTTTTAAATAGTTGATAATTTCACAAATCTCTTGTCATTATTAGACGCTATATCTATTGCTCTATTTTAACTTTTAAATTAATTTCAATTTTTATGAGTAACAGTATATAATTATCTATAGAAATTTAGTGGTATCTGGCTAGAGCTATTTCAACTCCCCCCCCACACACACACTTGGTCGTCTTGAAACATTTGTCTTGTCAACAGAAACACCCTTTCCCCATTCAACAAGAGTTTGTGCTTCCTCTGCTTTCTGGACCTCCTGCTCTCCGGTTCCACAGGTGCTCCTGCTGCCAAGGCCCTTTCACTCCATCATCTACTCCTCCTCCTCTCCTTTTCTTGACCCCAAGCTGGAATATGTCAACTGTTTTCAATGCTTGGCCTTTGTCAGGCTGTTGCAAATTCCTAGAAAGTTGAGTGGTTCTTAACCCTGGCTGCATGTCTGAATCACTGACAGAGCTTTGAAAAACCTCAGTGGCTGAGAAGCACCCAAGACAAATTAAATCAGAATATCTGGGACTGAAGCCCAGGTATCAGTATTGTTTTCAAGCCAGGAGTAATTTCCACTGTGCAGCCAAGATTTAGAGCTGTATTTGTTTTCCCTCAATTCCTGATTCTCTTTCTCATCTCTGCCTAAATGATGCTACTCAGAGAAACTTCTCTTTCCTCTTTAGACAAGTTTTAGACTTTAAAAAGATGCCTTTTCAGCTCCTGTACTTTTCTATCACTGCACACTTGTTAACTCCTTGAGAGTAGATATGGTGTCAACTTTTTTTCACAAGTGGACTTTGGTTTTTAGAAGGACAGGCATACAGTAAATATTAACTAATTTGCCTTGCTCACTAGGATAAGCCCATTGAAATCAGACTGCTACTAATAATAAGACCAAAATGGAAATTACTGCCACATTTTACTTAAATTTCTGAATCAGTAAAAGAAAAAACACAAAACTTTTACAACTGCTCTTATAAGATGTGACTTTGTTCATAGGACTTAAATACAAATCTGCATTCAGAGTCATTGAAATACACACCAACTTGCCCAACTCCTGACCTCTTTCTATGGCAGGTAAAGGTTAACCTCCCAATCTCTCCTAACACACACACACACACACACACACACACACACGCACACACACACACATGCACACACACACACACACACACACACCACGACCATCAAGTGAATTGCTTTGGGTGTAATTTAATATGGAGCCCCAACCAAATCACCTGAGACTCAAAGAAAAGTGAAATATTTTATCCTTCATCAAATTTAAAACCTAACTTTCCAGTTCTAATGATCTATTGCAGGTTAAATCCCTACTCAATACAATGGACAGTGGAAATAACCACACTTTCTAAAAACTTCTGCTAGGACTCATATTATATGTAATCAAATTCTCATAATAACTCGAGTCGCCTATTCTGTTTTATCAATTACTACACCCTTAACTTTGCCATATAATACTCAGGGCTGATTATAGCAAATGGATGATTTTTTTCTCTATAGATGGGAATCAGTCTGGTATAGACATTGCTTACATGTAATTCTACCCTAAATACACACACACTCAAACATAGAAATGAAACTCTGATATATTTTAAATTGGGCATAATACCATTTGGAAAAAAAGTAGCAGAATGACTAATAGATATGGAATGTCAAAACACAGGCAGATGGAAATCAGAACCTGGAATTTGCCCCCAGCGGTGGGAACAGAATATGATTACAGATTTAAATTAATTTGGAAAGTTATGGTGTAGGATTTCATTTAGTTATTCCTTAATGATTTCTTAATTAATAAAAATTACATTAGCCAGAATGGGCCTTTCCTTTAATCGAATCTGAAAGCTTGATTACTTTTTGAATCAAGTTAAAATTTAATTTTAGCCAGTTGTTATCATAATTTATAACGTTAGACTGTCCGGTCTTAAATATCAGAATCTGAAGCGTACTTTAATTATTGAATTAATTTTAATGCATACCACAGTGCCTGACATACAGTGTCTGATAAATATTGTTGAATGGTTTAATACTTAAAACCTTTGCTATAAAATTGAAAAAGGATATAAAACTTTATTTTTAAAAGAAATACATACTTGTTACTTATGAAACATATATATATATTTTGTGGTACTGGGGATTGAGCCCAGGGGCATTCTACCTCTGAGCTACACCCCCAGCCCTATTTTTTTTTAATTCTTTATTTTGAAACAGGGCCTCACTAAGTAGCTGAGGCTGGCCGCGAACCTGCGATCCTCCTGTCTCAGCCTGCCAAGTACTGGGATTACAAGCGTGCACCACCATGCCCTGCCTGAAACATATTTTTAAAAGAATATCTTTTTTCTTATAATGTATTGATGACTTACATGAAATATGTTACAAAAAAGAAAAAGAAAAGAAAAGAAAGGCCTGGCATGGTGGCACATGTCTCTAATCCTAGTACTTGGGAGTTTGAGACAAGAGGATGACAAGCTTGAGGCCAGTCTCAGCAATTTAGCAAGACCCTTAGCAACTTAGCGAGACTCTGTTTCAACATAAAAATTACAATAGAGCTGAAGATATATCTTGGAGGTAGAAAGCTCTTGGGTTCAATCCCCAATACCAAAATAAATAAATAAATAAATAAAAGTTAAAAAATGTCACAGTTTGACTCATGAGATTAAAATAATCTTACTTCAGATCCTTACCATATCATGTCAGGCTCAGCATTTTTTTCATTTCTTTATAAACTAATGAAATATGAGTAAAATAAAAATAACCTTACATTGTTTTAAATTCAGTATCTCTGCAATTATTTTTCCTGTGTTATGTCTGTTTTAAAACTCGAATAATTGACAATAATCTTCAAGAGTCCCTGATTACATTTTCAGTTTTCTGAGACATTTCTGAAATAATTATTTTGTAGTGTAGTACTTGTAATATAGTAAATTGTTATCTTAATGATACTAACCTAAGCATTTAATTAGCCGGTAATCATTTTTAAGCTGATACACATATTGTTATGAAATTGTGATATACTATTATGGTTAGTTTGAAGATGATAAATGAGAAAAATATTTATATCTTCAATGTTTTTATTATGGTTAGTTTATATCACTATTATTTAAATATTTCATTGTTCTGAAAAATTAAAACACATTTTAACTAAATTGCCGTACTTTTAAAAGGAACCCTTTTGTAATCTAATTTAACCAAAGTAAATAATAATTTTTATATTATTAACACTATATGTAATTTAAGTTCTTAAAAGAATTTCTAAATCTCTTGTTTATATAATTTTTTCAACAGTGTAAGTTGAAGTAAGTCTCTTATAGAAAACCTATTGAAAACAAGTATAATACTGATTCAAAAAAATAAACTAAATTATTTAAAAATAAACCAGATTTGAAAGATAAACTAGATTTTCAAATCTGGCCTCTTTAATATTAATCACAAAATAGCATGAAAATAATAGAAATTTTCCTTGCCGGGCGTGGTGGCGCACGCTTGTAATCCCAGTACTTTGGGAGGCAGAGACCGGAGGATCCGGGTTTGCAGCCAGCCTCAGCTCTCTCTCTCTCTCTCTCTCTCTCTCTCTCTCTGTCTCTCTCTCTCTCTCTCTACTTAGTGAGGCCCTCCGCAACTTCATGAGACCCGGTTTCAAAATAAAGTATAAAAAATAGGGCCGGGGGTGTAGCACAGAGGTAGAACACCCCTGGGTTCAATCCCCGGTACCGCAAAAAAAAAAAAAAATAATAGAAATTTTCCTAATCGAAGTTTTCAGCAATTAGCAAAGTGTGGCAATATGGTTAGGTCTGCAGTAAACATTTGCAGGATGAGGAAACTAAAGGGCAGGATGAAAAGCACTGGGTATATTTCTTGGTCTGCCATATGTTAGCTGAGAATCTTTGATCGTATCACATAGACGCACACACACTCCTGAGACATATCTAATATTGTATAATATATTTTCACCTGCACTATCGAAATTGATTCTCAGAACGATAATGTACAATTGGCAGGACAGTTAAAATTTTATATATATTTATAATAAAGAACGATGAGGCTGGAACATGAAACCTCGGTTTTCTTTTATGTTAAATTGAGATGATATAAGTTATAGTTAAAGTATGTTAAAGAGTTAGTAAGGATTTAGGATAAGGGCATCTGCTCAAAAATTGCTTTCTTCTGATCTCACAGGAACATTATTGAGTAGGTTTCTGTGTTGCCCTACAGCACCCTTTTAATAGTAGGCATAAGAGCACCAGGGTCAGAATATTTATGTAAATCATATTCTAATTATCAGCAGGACTTTCCTACTTGTTCATTACCCCAAAATAAAAATAATGGCTCAAGTAATGTACCAAATAATTATTAAAGTAAAATGAAATAATACACAGTAAGTGTTATATAAAGTGAAATATGAACAATACAGGAACGATTTGTATTGTGTGATTAGTAACAAGACACCATGGTTCAAAGCCTCAGTTCATTGCCTATTAGTTGTATGGAACTTGGACTACATTAAGACTCAGTTTTCTCAAGGCAAAAAAAAATGACATCCTTGGGGCTGTTATGAGAAACAAATGAAATAATATGTGATTCTCTTAGTATAGATCCTATGGCATAATTTGTACTCAATAAGTGAAAACTATTACAGTTAGATACTTACAAAAGAGTAGATTTCTCTGGGAATTGTTGCAGTTGTTATTAAATTGATAAATGTGACCCCTCCTTTATGTGATTTAGATGAAATTGAAAGTCCAATACATTACATGACAAGAACTCTGGCTTTCCTGCTCAAATATCTCCAGTGTTGACAGGCAAGGATAACCTCTTTCATCCATTCCATCAGTTGATATTGAATTTCACTACCATCTGCATTGCCAATGATTACACTGACCTAAATGGATGACTTTATCAGGTACAGAAGACACCTAATAAAACATTCACTAATGGCATTTTCAAATAATGACAGTCTCTTTTCTCATAAAAATGTATCAATTCAGAGGCCACCTAAAACTGATTTTCTCTTTGCATTCATGGTGAAAAGTAAATGATCTACATGAACAAGAACAGTTGCATTCAATTTCCCATAAATCTATCAAATTTAAAAATTTTAAAGGGTAAATAGTAAGATAGAACAAGGGCAGATATATGTGTGTGTGTGTTGGGGGGAGTTCTGGGGATTGAACCCAGGGGCATTATACCTCTGATCTACACCTCCAGCCCTATTTTTATTTTTCATTTTGAAACAGGGTCTTGCTAAGTTGCAGAGGGCCTCCCTAAATTAAAGAGACTGGCCACGAACCTACAATTCTCCTGTCTCAGCCTCCCAAGTACTGGGATTACAGGTGTATGCCACCACATCGGGTTATAGACATTTTAATCTAATTAATCATTCAACATCTGATTTTATAGAGAAAACAACAGGATATGCCTAATTATTACACAAAAGACCTGAAATAGTTACTTTCAATTTACTAGTAAATAGAGACATTTGTTGAACATTGGCTTTGAGTGATATATGGAAATGAGAATATAAAGATGAATAAGACGAATAAGAAGTGAGAATACAAAGATGAATAAGATTGGCTATTGGGGGAGACACATAGGCAAACAGAATCTGACCTCTAATTTAGTGGTCTATAAAATTGCTATAGGAATTCATGAACAAAATAAATTCTTACTGGTTAATTCAAAAGACCCTTCTTGAATTAAGTCAAGACTTAGACTTGGCACCAAGCACCAGGTCCACCATGGTGAAACTCAGTCTCAGAAAGAGTCCATGACCACTAGCATTAGACTATGCATGGCCTGAGATGCTGGAACTGTATTAGCCAGACGGTAAAAGGACTGCCTTTACCATGTCTCCCCAAAACTCATACAGTAGAAAGAGAAGTAAGGGATGGAAGCAAGCAGAGGCCTTTGTCCTAGGCTCATGCAATGTTTGCCACAGTGAGACCCAGCACCATTTAAAAATCAAAGACCTCTTACATGAACCATTATTCACAGACAGAGCCTCTAGACCTACCAAGGAACCAAGCAGAGGTCTGCACATCAGTGGGACAGACCTTCACCATTGCTAGTGTTTGGTTAGTCCTAGAGCACTACCTGCCTTGAGACCATGCAGCTATCTCCATGCATGAGATGTAAGTGTGGCCTAGCTTAGTGTCAGCCTTGGTGGCCAAGGTACTATTTCCATCACCCTTTTGGTAAACTCAGGCAGCACAGTTATTGCTAGGCCAGTGATCATGGATGGAGCTCTCAACCAGCACTAGCATAAAGCAAAGATATGGATTTCAATGAGATGCATTTGTGGTATGCCTTACATCACTCCTAGCTGTGGTATGGGCCTTACTATACCCTGGAGACTGTATAAGTCCGTGTACTGTGAGATATGGGCATGGCCAAGTTAGTGTCAGCTTTGGTAGCCAAGAAACTGCCTTCATCAATACCATCCCAGCCTCAGGCAGTATAGTAAACATAAATATTCCACTTACTGGGGAAAAAGGGTGGTAAGCACAGAAATTTGCCCTTGAACTTAGTGCCAGCATATTCCCCATCCAAAGGCTTGACTGTAGAAAGAGCTTCTGAAACAACTTCACTAGCTGGGAAGACATGTAGCCCTAGTCTACAGGAATTCTACTCCAGTTATCATCATATGTAGCCAGTTGCTGTGGTTTTGGTCAGGAGTCCACCTAAATAGTTAGTAGCTCTTAGTGGCCAGGCCTTGCTCCTTCTCTAGTGCCTGCTGGTCTCGGCAGGCTGTGGGCCCGAGGTATGGCATGACTTGGTGTTCTTGGTAGCAGCAGACATGGAACCAGGGGCTGGAGATGCTCATATCCATGCTCAAACATGCAGGATAGCTTACTACAGGCCACTGACTGTGAATAAGGTGTCTTGGTCTACCTCTGCTCCAGGGAGATGCTTCTGGGAATGGACTACCCTTTATAGATCCACCCCTGGATCATTCTGAATAACATACCTGACCATACAGTGTTGAAATAGTGGAGGTGATTACAGATACAGAGAAAATAAGGAACCTATTTATAATTTCTGCAGAGTCACACACAAGGCCAGGTTAGGAATACGGAAATAGATACCTAATTCTTCACTGCCAAAACCATGACATACATCAACAAGCATGAAGAGCTTTTAGAAAAGTATGACCATACCTGATAAGATGCCAGAAACTGACCAAATATTAATCAGTATAAGAAAAGTCTCAGATAGAAAATTTAAAACTGTTTTAAAGAAACTCAACAAGCTTGAAAAAAGAGAAATGGCTTAATATTAAACAGAGAAACATTTAAAAATTAAACAGAAATTATCAAGTTGAAAAATATACTCAGCAAAATTAAGAAAACAACAGAAGTGGTATAGATCAAACAGGAGGATTGTTGAGATAAACGATAGGCTATTTGGAAATACATAGAGGATCAAAAAATAAAAATAGGAATGAAGAGGAATGAAAACAACATGAGAAATTTGGGATAATATTAAAATAGCAAATATTCAGGTATTGGGGTTTAAAAGGGACTTGGAAATGTCAGAGAGGTAGAAATGTTATTCAAAGAAATAATAACAGATAATTTCTTAAATATACATAGGGATAAAATATCCAGGTACAGGAAGGTCAAAGGTAATCAATCAGATTTAACTTAACCAAGTCTGTCCCATGATATATTATAATCAAGATCTCAATGGTGAAAGAGAAAAAGAAGAGTCTCAAGGCTCTTCTTATAAGAGAAAATAAATAGCACATAATGATGTCTCAGTTTTCCTGACAATAGGCTTCTCAGAAGAAACCTTACATGTAAGAGAGTGGCATGAGATTTTCACAGTACTAAAGGAAACACACACACACACACACACACACACACACACACACACACACACACAAATTCTACCAACCAAGAATACCGTACCCAGCAAAGCTAGCCTTTAGAAATGAAGGAGAGATGAAGAGATTACCAGATAAACAAAAGCAGAAAGATTATGTCTCTATCAGAACTGCTGAAAAATATTAAAAGGAGTTATGCTGAATGGAAAAGTCATGAATGAATAATAACAAAACATGCAAGGTATAAAACTCACTGGTAAGAGTAACTATACATGTCAGATGTGGTAGTGCATGCCTATAATCCCAGTTCTTGGGAGGCTGAAACAGGAAGATCAGAGACAGGATTTTGAGACCAGCCTCATAAACTTAGTGAGACCTTGTTTAAAATAAAAAATAAAATATGACTGAGGGTGTAGCTTGGAGTTAGAATGCCCCTGGAATCAATCCCTAGTAAAACACACACACACACACACATACACACACACACACACAGAGTAACCCTACAGATAAATTCATAATGATCTAATACTGTAAACAGTACATAAATAATATATGTAGTATGAAGACTAAAAAACAATTAAATATATAAGTACATTGATGTGATATAAGAGGTAGTCAACATAAAAATGTGTAAAATGAGATAGCAAAAGTCAAAGTGTAGGCAAGAATGGAGAGTATAGAGTTTTCTTTTTAGTGTATATTTTCTCCTTTTTTCTTTATTTTCTTATCTTTATTATTATGGTAAATTACTATAATTTCAAAATAGCTTGTTAAAATCAAATGGCAATTTTGTAAATTCCAACCAAGAATGCTGTACCTAGCAAAGAGCACCTTCAAATGACATAGTTACTATATTTATGTTGACAAAACAAAAAAAATAGTAAACAAGCCAAAAATACTAAGCAAGGACAAAGCACTTAACTGCAAAAGAAGACTGTTAGGGAGAATAAAGAAATTATAATAAAATTTTAAAACAAGTTGCAGAATGGCTACAGTAAACTTAATCTAATGATAATTACTTTGAATATAAATGGTTTAAATCCTCTAGTTAAAAGACATAGAAAATGGTCTAATTGACAAAAAAGTAAAACTATATGATGCTTACAAGAACCTCACTTTATTTCTACGAATATACATGACTGAAAACAAGAGGATGAAAAAAGGGTTTTCCATTAAAATAAAATCCAAAAAGTAGCATATGTGGTCATGCTTGCATCATAATAGTTATTAAATCAAAAACAGTAAAAAAAAGTAAGGCAGGTCCTTACATAATCAGAAAGGGGTCAATTCAGCAAAAATTTAAGTAATAGAAATAGCAATTTCAACTACATATATACCCAGTATTGGAGAATACAGATATTTAAAACAAATAATAATAGACCAAAAGATGAGATAAAGTCCAATACAATAATAGTAGTGATTTAACAATCCTCTTTCAGGAATGGAA
Organism: Glis glis; assembly: GCA_004027185.1. Lineage (NCBI taxonomy): Eukaryota > Metazoa > Chordata > Mammalia > Rodentia > Gliridae > Glis > Glis glis. The sequence goes on along the minus strand of PVJS01008207.1, from coordinate 15,059 downwards.
AGATCATCCACAAAGAAACTCAACAAAGAAAGAGCAACATTAAATTGCACCCTAGACCAAATGAAGCTCACAAACATATTCCACTGTCCATACATACTATTCTCATGACCATGCAAAACATTTAACTGGACAGATCACATTATAGGCCACACAAAAATTTCAACAAGTTGTTAAAAATTGAAATTATATAGATTGAGCCGGGTGTGGTGGCGCACGCTTGTAATCCCAGTACTTTGGGAGGCGGAGACCGGAGGATCCGGGTTCGCGGCCAGCTTCAGCTCTCTCTCTCTCTCTCTCTGTCTCTCTCTCTCTCTCTCTCTCTTCTCTCTCTCTCTCTCCTTAGTGAGGACCTCTGCAACTTTGTGAGACCCGGTTTCAAAATAAAGCATAAAAAATAGGGCCAGGGGTGTAGCGCGGAGGTATAACGCCCCTACGTTCAAACCCCGGTACCCCAAAAAAAAAAAAAAAAAAAAGAAATTATATAGATTGTCTTTTCTGATCACAATGTAATGAAAGTACAGATTGATAACAAAGAAAACTTTAGAAACTACATAAATATGTGGAAATTTAAAAACACACTTTTAGTCAACCGATGGACAAAGGGATAAATAAAGGAAGATATTAAAACCTTTACTGAAATAAATGTAAATGGAAGGAAAAAAACAATATACCAAATATCTGTGATACAGCAAAAGCAGTACTTGGATGTTTATAGAAATCAATATCTACATCATACAGTAGAAAGATCTCAAGTAAACAACATATCAATGCATCTTGAAGCAGTAAAACAACCAAAAACCAAATCCTGAATTAGCAGAAGGAAAAAGATAATAATGATAGAAGCAAAATATGTATAGAAGATAAAATATAAAATACCCGTGAAATATAAAGCTGGTTCTTCAAAAGAATAAATAGACAAATCCTTAGCTATGTTAAAATAAAGGGAGAGAAGACTCAAGTAAATAAAAAGATGAAAACGGACAACTGACAACACAAAAATACAAAGGATAATCAGAGATTATTAAGGATAATTATATGCCAACAAATTTTATAGCCTATAAAAAACAGAAAAATTCCTGAACACATGCACTTTTCCATGACTGAATCATGAAGAAATAGAAAACATGAAAAGATCATTAACAACTAAAATGCCTAAAATGCTAATAAATAGTCTCCCATCAAAACAAAGCTCAGGATCAGAAGACTTTACCAATGAGTTCTATGAAACATTTAAGGAACAATTAATATAAATTCATTTTAAATTATTCAAAAAAGAGGAGGAAACTTATTTTTTGAGTCTAGCATTACCCTGATATTAAAACCACATAAGGATACAACATAAAATAAAACTTCAGGTCAACATATTGAAGAACACTGATGCAAAAATCCTCAATGAAATACTAGCAAACCAAATACAAAAGCACATTTTAAAAGCTTTCCCATGCCAGGCGTGGTGGCGCATGCTTATAATCCCAGTACTTGGGAGGCTAAAATAGGAGGATCGCAGGTTCACAGCCAGGCTCAGCTATTTAGTGAGGCCCTCCGCAACTTAGTGAGAGCCTGTTTCAAAATAAGAATAAAAAATAGGGCTGGGGGTATATCTCGGAGGTAGAATGCCCTGGGTTCAATCCCTGGTACCGCAAAAACAACAATAAAAAACGATTGCCCACTATGATCAAGTAGGAGTCATCCCATGGATGCAGAATTGTTTCAATGTATGCAAATCAATAAATGTAATATATCACACCACCAGAATGAAGGACAAAATCACATAATCACCTCACCAGATGCAGAAAAGGCTTTAAAAATATTCAGTATTCTTCATGATAAAAATTCTGAACAAATTAGGTATAGAAGGGATATACCTCATATAATAAAGACCATTTAGACTGAGCCGATAGCTCACATTATAGTGAATGGAGAAAAGGTGGAAGCTCTATCTCTAAGAAATTTACTAAGACAAGGATTCTCACTTCCATCACTTTTATTCAACATAGTAATGAAAGTCCTAACAAGAGGACTCAAGCAAGAGAAATAAATAAAAGGCATCCAAGTTGGAAAAAAGTAAAAATAATTATCTGTGTTTGCAGAGGACATGATCTATCAAATCTCCAAAACTAACAAAAAACAACTCAAGGTATTAAATGAATTCAGGAACATTGCAAGATACAATAATATAAAAAAATCAGTGGCATCACCATATGCCAGTAACAAACTATCCAAAATAGGAATCAAGAAAGCAATCCTAGCTGGGTGTGGTGGTGCACACCTTTAATCTTAGTTCTTGGGAGTCTGAGACAGAAGGTATACAGGTTTGGCACTAGCACAGTAAATTAGTGAGGCCCTGTTTACAAAAAAATTAAAAGGCTGGGGTGCAGCTCAGAGGTAGAATGCTTCTGGGTTCAATTCCCAGAATAACAAAATAAAAAGAGCAATCCTATTTACAATAACTACAAAAATAAAATAAAATAAAATAAAATAAAATAAAATAAAATAAAATAAATAGGGATAAATTTAACCAAATTGTTGAAAGATCCACACACAAAAATTATGAAACATTATTGAAAGAAATTCACACACACACACAAATGGAAAGACATTCCACATTCATGGATTAGAAAAATCCACATTATTAAAATATTCAACAAAATGATTTACATTTTCAATGCAATTCCTATCAAAATACCAATGACTTTATTCACAGAACTAGAAAAAAATCCTAAAATTTATATAGAATTATACACAAAAACAAAGAGTCAATGATATTTTTAGCAAAAAGCACAAAGCAGGAGACATTATATTACCTGACTTCAAAACACACTATAAGGCTGTAGCTATTGAGACAGATGGTTTTGGCACACAGACACATAGACCAATGGAAGGGAACAGAAAGCTTAGAAGTAAACCCATACACTTAACATCAAATGACTTTAGAAAGAGGTACAGATAACACTCATTTGAGAAAGGTCAGTCTTTTTAATTAATGGTTCTGGGAAATGTGTGTATCTACATTCAGAAGAATGAAACTAGATTCCTATAGTTCACAAATTTCAAAAGTTACTCAAAATGAATTAAAGACTTATATGTGAACCCGAAACTATGAGACTACTAGAAGAAAACATAGGCAAAACACTTCAAGATATTAGAATGGACACGGTTTTTGTTTTGTTTTATATAGTTTTGTTTTGTGGTACTGGGGATTGGCCCAGGGGCAATCTACCTCTGAGCTACACCCCCAGCACTATTTTATTTTTAGTTTAAAACAGTCTCATTAAGTTGCTGAGAGCCTTGCTAAATTGCTGAGGCTGACCTCAAACTTGCCATTCTTTTGTCTCAGCTTCCTAAGTACTGGAATTACAGATGTGTGCCACCATACCCTGCTACATATTTTTTTTTAAACAAGACAGCAAATATGATTATATCAGAGTAAACTTCTGCACAGCAAAAGAATAAAAAAAAGCTCAAAACAAAATTACAACAAAAACAATCAACAGAGTGAAGAGACAACCTATAGAATAGAAAAAATAATTATAATTTCTATCTATCTGACTAGTGTTAATATCCAGAATATATAAAGAACTCAAATTACTCAATATCTAACAATAATAATAATAATAATAATATCATTTTATTTACTTATTTATTTATTGGTGCATTGTAATCATACATCTTGATGGGTTTCAGGGTGGTAGAAGTATACATGCCCACATGGGACAACTAGCCCTCCCCCAATTCCCACCCCCATTCCCTCCCATAAATCTCATTTTAAAATGGGAAATAGAACTAAGTAAACATTTATCAAAGGAAGACAGAAGTGAACAATTGTATATGGAAAATAATCATCATCACTAGTCATCAGGGAAATGTGAATCTAAATCACAATGCCATATCATCTTAATCTATTTGATAAGAATGACTATTATCAAAAACTAATGATAACAGGTACAGTTGAGGATGTCAAGAAGGGAAGACTTGAATACTGTTGTTGGAATGTAAATTCGTACAGTCTTATGGGAAACAGTATGGAGCTTCCTTAGACACTTAAACAATGGACCTACTGTATGATCCAGCAATCCCATTCCTGGGAATATAGTCAAAGGAAACGGGATCACTCTCTCAAAGAGACATCTGCGCTCCCATGTTCCTTGTAGCACTATTAAATAGGCATGAAATTGAAACAATCTAAGTGTCAGTAAATTGATGAATGGATAAAGAAACTGTAGGACATATACGCAATGTAATACTACTTAGCCATAAAAAGAATGAAATCTTGTCATTTGCAATACATGGATGGAGGTGGAATTCATTATGTTAGGTGAAATAAGCCAGACTCAGAAACACAAGTACCTCATATGTAGAATAATAGAAGTTGAGAAATCAGTGGTGGTTACCAGAGACTGGAGAGAGTAGAGTGAAGGAAGGAAAGCAGAAAGCTTGATCAATTGTACTAAATTATAGTTAACATAGGAGCAAGTAGCTCTGATGTGCTATTACATAGTAGGGTAATAATAGGTAACAGCAAGGTACCCTACATTTCAAAAAGCTGCAAGAAAGGATTTTCATCATAATAAATGACAATTATTTGCGGAGATATGTTTAAACTGATTTAAGTACTAAATAATGTATATATGTATTAAAATATTACATGGCACCCCACTAATATATATATTAATATACAATTTTTATTTTTTATGTATCAGTTATACATAAGTTTTACTTGATTTTTTATTATAAAAAAAACTTACTAAGGGAAACCCCTTAGTAGGAAGGGACATTAAGCTAAGGGTTGAAAAAAGAGTAGATACTTTCCAGTAATTAAAAATCCTCATTTGGAAGGAAAATCTACCAGATTGTTATCGGAATAGCAAAGGCACAATCTCATGAAAGTAGAGATATAGACATTTGATGTTGTTGAAGTATACTAAAAAGGGTGGGAAGGAAGCAGTATACAAAGGCAAGACAAGCATGAATTGGAGAAAGAGTCAGTAGGTTGGTGATAAACATAAGTGTGCTCATTCATTTGATCCAAAGGTAATTGGCAATCACAGCATGTACCACGCTCTGGAATAAACATGTTATGTTTGATACTGTTTATGGTGAAATTGTATAACATAAGTTGTGTTTGCAGTCTTTTGCAATGGAGGAAGTAACATTGAGAGACAGTTAAGTAAATCAGCCAAGATTGAACACTTTGTCAGTTTTGTCAATTGTAGTTAGGATTCAAGTCTAACTATTCTAAGACTCCAGACCATGAGGTTCAACTGTGTCATGGTGCCTTTCTTTAATATGCTTTTATTGGAGCATTGTAGTCTTATATCATAATGTAGTTCAGAGTGATAGGGACAGACAGGCACACAGCACTTGGTGAGCTTCCCCCCCAGCTTCCTCCCTACTCCCTCCCCTTCTCCATACATGATACTGAGATTGACATTGGTCATTTCACATATGTACATAACTTCAGTGGAAGTGTTTCCTTCATTGATTCCCTACCCCCACCCTCCTCTAGACCCCCTCCAACCCTCCACTAGGGTTTCACCTCCATCATCTAATGTCCCTCTTCCATCCCAATTACTCCTTAGCTTCTGCATATGTGAGAAAATGTATAACCCATAACTTTCTGTGACTGGCTATTCTCACTTAATAGGATGTTCTCCAGGTTCTTCCATTTTCCTGCAAATCACATAATTTTGTTCTTTTGCATTGCTGAGTAGAATTCTATTGTGTCTATATCCCATAATTTTGTAATCCATTTGTCTGTTGATGGACACCTAGGTTGGTTCCATAATTTGGCTATTGTGCTGCTATGAGTATGGATATTCATATATCACTATTATATTCTGATTTCAATCCCTTTGAAAAGATACCTAGGAGTGGTATAGCTGGATCATATGGTAGATCTATTCCCAGTTTACTGAGCAATCTCCACACTGATGTCCACAGTGGCTGCACTAATGTGCGATCCCACCAACAGGGTAGAAGAGTTCCTATTTCCCCACATCCTCTCCAGCATTTATTGTTTGACTTCTTGATGATTGCCATTCTAATTTGGGCTAGATGAAATCTCAGTGTAGTTTTTGATTTGCATCTGTCTGACTGCTAATAATGTTGAACATTTTTTCACATCTTTATTGGCCACTTGTATTTCTTCTTTTGTGAAGTATCTATTTAGCTCGATTGCCCATTTCTTGAGTTATTTGTTTTGTTAGTATTAAGTCTTTTAAGTTCTTTGCATATTCTGGATATTAGTCCTCTATCAGAGGAGTAGCTGTCAGAGTTCTTCCCCCATACCATAGGCTCTCTCTTTAGACTCTTGATGGTTTCTTTTGCTGAACAGAAACTTTTTAATTTAATACCATTTCACTTATTAATTATTGTTTTAATTTCTTGAGCCTCGTTGCCTTTGTGCTACTGATTCTCCTTTTCTATCATTTACTGTTCATTCATTATCCTTTTTTCTGGCTTCTCTTCTTCCATCCCATCTGTTCTTTAAATATTAGGGTTTCCCCCAAATTCCAATTTTCTAGAATTGAAAGGAAGTATATAAAACTTTATAGCAATTTTATATAATTATATGAGCATTGTACTTAGAAACAAAACAATGAACAATGTGGGAAAATATCTGCATGCCTTCAGAGACTATCATGATTTGATTAGTGGGCACACATTAAATTATAGGATAAAATACAGAAAACTAGGTAAATAGCCTATAGATACCCATCACACTGTTTAATTAGTGAGAGAATAAAATGATTAAAAATTAAAATTACTGAAGCAAGTTCTCAGGCAAATTCTCATTTCTATTTCTTTCTTAACGAGTCTTTAATTAGCTGAAATTACATTAGGGAAGTTTCATTCCTTCTATATCTTTGCCAATATGTGAAATACCCTCTCTATTCACAAACCATGGGTGTAAGTGGATAATGAAACATATTCCTCAAGAGAAAGGGAAATTGTAGTCAATTTAGTATTATTGAATATCAACTTGTGTATATTTTTGGCTGAATAAAATTAAAGTCAACAGCAAGCAAGGGAAAATTTGGTTAGAATATTTTATGTTATGTTTGTTTTCCATAATTCCTCTTTGATGGGAGAAGTGCAAAGCTTATTGTATTATAAATTTTTAATCTATATTTGTAACTTTATAACAAAAGAATTACCTCCAATTCAGATTAAAATTGTCATCTTCTAAAAAGTAAGACACATGTATAGAATAACTTCATGTTTCTTACATTCCAGAATAAATTTAGGTGCTAGCATTTTCATAGTTTATAGGAACATGTATATGGGATTGTTTTTAAACTAGTGATTAAAGAAAAGCATATAGTGGAAACAAAAATTTTCAAAAATACCTAAAGGACTTATAATATTTAAAGTAAGTTTTGTTTCCAAATAAAATATAGGGAAACCCTGACTATCGGTAGTCCTTCTTATTCTAAATGTCATTTTTACAAATGTGGCAAAACTCCAAGTGTCATACAGTTGAGATTGTAAAAACACAATCTGTCCTCATAAACATCCATCAGTCATACCCTTAAAGTTGTAAATGTTAACAAATGTAATAGTTCCCTGTGAAAATAAAGTATTTGTAAAAGATATTGGAAATAAACTAGGAGAAAAAAGCTGCTGTTGCTATCGTAAGATTATGGTATATATTGCAAAGCAAAACAAGACAGTTAAAACCTTTTAATTGTAGGAAAACATTTTTGGCCAGGCATCTTTGCCATAAATTCAACATATATTTAATGTTGCTGTAGAAAAACAAACACTCAGAGGATAAGACATCTTTCATATTTTATTTTAATAAGGAAAAATAAGAGCTAACAATCAGGAATGTGATGTTAGTTTTTAGAATATTAGAATGTATTTAGCCCCTGGTGGACTATATTAAATGGGAAGAAGAAAACCAGTTATCTATTCAGCAACACAACATTCCAGGGATTTGTGAGTCCTTTTAGTTGTGTTACCCCATTAAATGTGACCCCTGTAGACAAAGTGCCATCCGGATTTTATAAATGAGAAAACTGAGCTCCTCAAAAAATTTGACAACTGTCCTAAAACATAATAGCTAAGAAGATACAAATTCAAGGTTTATTCCCAGAACATTGATGCCAAAGGACATTCTTCTATGTTATGATAGTTTCATCACCATTCCCAGTTATTGATGACCTTGACAATTTGAATAGTACTAGTCAGGCATTTTGTAGAATCTCTGTCTCTCTCTCTTCCCCTCCCTCCCCCCTTCTCTCCCTCTCTCCAACTCTCCCTCTCTCCCTCTTCCCCTCTCTCTCACTGTAAGTACTGGGGACTGAACCCAGGGAGCACTCTACCACTGAGTTACACCCCCTGATTTTTTCTTTCTATTGTATTTTAAGTCAGGGTCTCACTAAATTGCCAAGGTTGGCCTCAGACTTGCAATCCTTCTGCCTTGGCTTCCTGAATTACCAGGATTACAAGCATACAACACTGCACCCAGTGGTAGAATATCTCATAACTGAAATGTGTTTGATGTTTTTTCTTGTGATTGGAGTGAAGTAATTGGAAGAAAAATCATAGAAGTAAAGTACAATTCTTACCAATCACATCATTCCAAGATTGTGTATTATCAATATTACTTAGTACAAATGATGCTGACTTTAAGCAATTTGTCACAGTTACGCTACATAAAATTACCCTTTTTTCCCTTTCTATACTGTGTTCTTAGGGAGAAAGTCACTGTGTTACAGACCATGCTTCTGGAGTAGGCAGTACTGATATCAGAATATCTGCATAAATTATTTGGAATTCTGCACAGATTTTTTTCTTTTTACCTCATTTATTATCCATCTATTGATTTATTTAATCATTCATTTATATCAGTTGGATATTTTAAGTTCTTGATTGTTATTCAAAAATGCTTTATTTTCTAGTTCACTTTTCCCAGCTTTAGATTAGGAACTTTCAGGTGGATCCCATGACCTTTTGTAATGCTCTCTTATTTATTTATTTATTTATTTATACTTTCTTCTTGTGGCACTATAAGAAATTATAGGCTCATCTTATGTATTTCCTTCCTCAGTCTTATAATCAACTCTTTCTCCAAGGATCCTTGGTATTAGAAACCTAGATCTGAGCACTAAGATAACTTGCTGTTACTGGGTGTTATTACTTTTAGGGCCTCTCAGCTGATAGAGAAAGGAAATATATGGGTGTATACTACATTGTGTTATATAAATATCTATAAATATTGTGATAATAGTACAAGTGGATATTAAGCTAATCATGAGTTCTTTCTGATGTCTCCTACTTTAACACGTTACCACACTGATACTATGGACTCCGGCCTTGTTTGCCCATAACCCCCATTGCAACAGTGAGATAACGCTGGCTCTCACCATCAGCCATCCATTGGCTTGATTGCTTATCCCTGGTATAGATGTAGAGTGTTTTCCAAATTGCTAACCCATACCAACCCATAGCCCCATGGGAAAAAGTTTATCAATTAGAGTATAGCAAGAGTTTGTTTGTTGTCTTTAGTCTCACAGATTCCATTCCCAGAGTTACTTAGGGTCAACCTCTTATTCCTCTACTCCTTTATTGAGGTACTTCTATATTTGCAATATATTTAGATTTTCTGTCACCTTTTGCATTCTAACCTCCAAAATAAATTTTATTTATATACATTAAGATTTAATCTTTGGGCTGTAAATTCTATTACATTTTATCAAATGCATTTGTGCTCATTATAGTATCATTATTATAGCATCATAGTTTCACCACCCAAAAATTCCTCTGTGCTTCAAATTTTCAAGCCCACTCCTAAACATTTATTCACTTACCTTCTCTATTTTTCTTTTCTCTTTTCCAGAATTTCATATGATTTGAATTATAAAGCATGTAGCTTTTGAGATTGCTTTCTTTGCCCTAACAATACACATTTAAGATTCATCCATGGCGGAGACCGGAGGATCCGGGTTCGCGGCCAACCTCAGCGCGCATGCGCAAGCGCGATCTCTCTCTCTCTCTCTCTTTCTCTCTCTCTCTCTCTCTCCCTCTCTACCTAGTGAGGCCCTCCGCAACTTCGTGAGACCCGGTTTCAAAAATAAAGCATAAAAAATTAGGACCGGGGGCGTAGCGCGGAGGTAGAACGCCCCTGTGTTCAATCCCCGGTACCAAAAAAAAAAAAAAAAAAATTCATCCATGCCTATTCGAGGCATGATAATTCATTTGCCATCACAAAAATATTGTGTGGTAAGCAAGTTTACCAATTTTCCCTTTGAAGACCATCCTGGCTGCCTCTTGTCTGAGGCAGTTATGAATATAGCTTCTTTAAACAGCTTTGGGCAAGGTTTGTGTATACAGTGCATGTTACTTTTCTCCCTCCTGCAAGAATTTATTTTACCTTCCCTGCTGTCCTGCTGAAAGTCACACTATCTCTGATCTAAACTTTCCTCTTCACCCCACTTAGCAAATTCCTGAACATCTTTTCAGTCCCACACGCACTTTTTCTTCTTTCTAAACTCTTTCCCAACTTCTCCAGATAGTAGAAAAATCTCTCTTTCATGAAAAATGGTAACTCCCTGAGTGATTGATTTCTTGGAGACTTTTCAAAAAAAGTTAAATTTATACATTTTCTGACAAAGTATACATGCAATATAAGGTAGCACATGTGGAATAAAAAAATAAGGTGGAATGTAGCTCAGTGGTAGAGCAATTGGCTAGAAAGTACAAGACCCTGGGTTCAATCCCCAGCACCAAAATAAAGAAATAGGAGAATGGACATGATAGTAGGAGAGAGCATAATATTTACATTTATACACATATGATATATATGGATTTTCTGTACACAAATATGTAATCAAAATATCAAGACCCATGTAAGAATATATAGCAGTAGTTAATAGAGTTCTAAACTTAACTAGATTTCAAAGAAAATTTGAAGAATTCTTAATTGGAGGGCCTTAGTTATTTGATAAATGGGAATATTGGTTGATCAAGAAAAAATAACATATCAAGAGTGATACATTCATACATACACGCATCACTTGGTGTGTATCACTTTGAATCGCATTATAATTACAATGCACCAATAAAAGTATAAAAATCAGATTATTGTATATGAAAAACATTTGTATTCAGTCCTTTTAAAGGTGACATTGATCTACATAATAGACACTATCATTAAAATCAATTTTTAAAGTTTTACAAACATGCAAGAGTATTCTTTATGATCATTTCACATGTCATCTAAAGATAAGTCTTGATTATATACTAAAATATTCAAATTCTTTGTAATTTTATATGTATGGCAGTGAGGTGAAATGCTTATTTTTTAATTAAGTGTTGTCAGAGCAATTTTCAAATATTGTTACCTTAAAATAATTCATATGTCCATGAACTACAAAAGATGCAAATGCAAATGAATATTTATATAAATATTTGTTGTAAATGTTATTTTGGTTTTTATAGTAGCGCAATTAGAATAGATTTTTATTCTCTTGATATTAGATATTATGAATCTATGATTTTTTGTTTTTACTCTTAAGTTTCCCTGACTTCTTTGAAGCTTTCTTTAAATTATGCATATAAACATGACTTTTAAATTATATATGTAAATATCCAGTCAACATTATTTTGTTACAGAAATTCAAAAGTTTATGTAGTCTCTCAAATTTAATTTGTAGTAAAATAGAAGTTTATATTTTAACTGTTTTTATTTAGCCATGCAATTAAATTTGAATCAGAAACTGCTTACTTTAATTCACAGAGAAAATTATGCTGCACAGTTTATGAAAAAAATTTGTTGACTGAATAACAATATGTAATCTGTGTTGAACTATTCTGGCAATTCATTATTTCAATCATTTCAAATCATCTATTCCTATACCAATGTTTGAAATAATTCCCTTCTTAGCCTCCTCTTTTAGTAAAATATCACTTGTGGTTTTAAATAGTAAACCTGGTTTGTGATTATCTTTAATAGAATTTTTTATTGCAATAATACTGAATTATTGTGCTGTCAAAAGACTGATTATTTGGTCATCCTTATTTGTTGAAATAATACAGTTTATATTTTTAGTAGTTTTTATTATTTTATTTCAAAAGAAAATTATTAATCATTATCTTCAAAGGCACTGAGTTGTTGTTAAGTGTTCTTGTTGATTGTCACTATTCAGATCAGAATATTTTAGTTGGGATTATGTCGATTTCTAAACAGACAAAAGTAAATTAAGAATTAATATATATTGGTGGTTTATTTTGTATAGAGACATGAACATTATGGAGAACAAAAAAAATTGTGAAAATTGCAAGATCAGGTAGAACAGGAGAGGAAAGGGTGTTGTAATAGTGGTTACAGTGAACCGGGCATGGTGGCGCACAGTTGTAATCCCAGTACTTGGGAGGCTGAGACTGGAGGATCCGGGTTCGTGGTCACCCTCAGCTACTTAGGGAGGCCCTCCGCAACTTCATGAGACCCAGATTCAAAATAAAGTATAAAAAATAGGGCTGGGGGTATAGCTCGGAGGTATAATGTCCCTGGGTTCAATCCCTGGTACCACAAAAAAAAAAAATAGTGGTTACAGTGGTGGAAGTGAGTGAACTTGTTGAATTGCTTAGAGAGATCATTGCAGCAGCAAGTGTGCATTGCATTTTACTACTGTACCACAACGGCTTGACAACTGAGCCAGGGACTGAAGTTAACTTGCTAGAATACTGTGGCTACTCAGTAGAAGAAAGAAGTGATTCCAGGAAAGCCATTAGTGAATTGCCATTAAGAAGCAAGGTCAACTATTATTTATTGAGCACTTGTTTTCATGCTTGTTACTCTCTGAATATACTTTTACAGTAATTTTTTATGATAAAGGGTCTTGTTATCTCATCAAATATTTACTAATTTCCTAGAATGTAAAAGGTGTTGTGCCAGGCATAAGGATAATTAATAACATTATACCTTTACTCAAACTCTAGTTTGTAAAACATATCTATAAGCAAATAATAACAAGATGAGGAATAAATATCCTGATATGATAGCATATCTTGTGGTGACTTGTAAGAAGAACTAAACTCTGGTTGTATCTTAGAGTCTTGTTGCTAGAAGGTGAAGGAGCTAAGATTCAAATTCAAGACACAAGACATGCAGCCTTGTTTTATTTGTCATAATTTATAGCATCATAAGACATTTCTTTAAAGTTTACAGATGAACTGACATAGTTAAAGCAATAGGTGTAAACAGTGTTGAGAATTAACTAGTGGGAGAAACGTGAAGAACATTACTTTTCTCCATGAAGGCTGACCGGCTGGCTGGATATTGTTAGAGCCATGACAGGGTGCCCTCACTGACATCCTTGGTGGCTGATGTGAGTCCCAACTATGGCATGGAAGGATTCTGAATGCATTTTCTTTCCAAACATTTTTTCTTGATGACTTAAGGAAAGAGACCCAGAATCAAAGCTAAAAAGGAAGAGACATAAAGTGAAGGAGACAAAGACAGAGAGATAAACTAAACCGCTCTAAGTGCCTTCAGAAAGTATTACTGAAATCCTCCTTGATCTTTCCTGGGCAACAATCAGCAAACTTCTCATTAGAAGGAACTGTAAAAGGTTTGCTGATTTGCAAAGACATGGCATGAATGATCTCTACATTACTTGGGTAACTGGTTTTGTGCATACATATGGCACATGCTATTTTGGATATGTACCCCCTCTGTGTTCATAATAGCTATTGCTCACTCTATTCCCTGATAATCATTTATAGTCACTCATCACAGTTTATTATTAGAAGAGTAATGAATCAGCAATTTTATGCCCTCTCCTTTAACAATCTAATCTTAGAAATTTCTGAACCACCTTATATAGTAATCGAAAGCAAGCAGTTTGCCAAAATTTATTTCTAGGTATTGAGCTACATACTTTACAGAGATTATTTTAACTTTAATAAATAAAACTTCCTTTTCAAAATATTTAATGAATTATTCTATTATACTCAGCAAACAACTTAGTTTATGAAATAATAAATATTAAATTACAGTGTCTGTCATGGTAATATAAATTTGCTCTATATTTTCTGTAGTTTTCACATAGCCAGATTTTAACCCTTAACCTGTTGAGATATCCACAATATATGACTCTACTTTTTTAGTTGGGAAAGCCAAAGATCAGATAGGAAGAAAAAAAAGGTAGAGGGATGGAATTATGGATCTTTTCTCCATAATCTCACCTTATGTATGGCTTGAGCATGACCACAAGGAAAACTTTAATTAGAAGACCCCTTCCATTTCAAATTTCTCCAATTTTTGTAATTTTTAGTCGAAAGATTTAGAATATTGTTTGACCTTAAAAAATTCTGAATCCTCAGATAAGCATTTTTAGCAGTTAACTATTTAGAAAATTACTAAACTAAGCTCTGCAATCACTTTATAAACCCAGAGAACACCAGTTTCATATATTCTATATAATTCATTAGAAAGATAATGTTTATACTTCACATAATATTGAGGAAATCAAGAACAGCCTAAACTCTATTTTGGATGTTGCAAAAGACATTTCTCTCCCATCTATGGTCCCTTAACTATAACCTCTGGGCCAGACTAAATGTATTTCTTTAAATTACCTTAATACATTAAGAAGCATACTACAATAAAAACAAATTTGGGAGAAAATGAGGTTTTCAAATATCATTATATGAAATTACTTCAAATTATATTGTATTAAATGTCTCATACAAGACTTTCCTTGTTATTTTTATGTAGAAGAAAAATATTATTTATACCCTTTTAGAGAAAAATGACAAAAATTTTCAGACTTTTTAGAACATCGTAGTAAAATTCTAAGTATACTGTCCTGCACTGCACTGCATCTAAGTACACTGCATCTACATACTGGCTCTAAGTACTACATCAGTGAAGAATAGGGAGAAACAATGATGGATAGACTATTTCTGACCCCAAAATTTTTTTTGAGGTCAGATATTTATTTAATATGTTTTTATAGTAGCATCCAATTCTAGTGTGTGTGTGTGTGTGTGTGTGTGTGTGTGTGTGTGTGTGTGTTTCTCTCACCTTGAAGTTACTCAAAATCTAAAGA